>CM067069.1:28994040-29286540 GCA_033980235.1 Diadema setosum | reverse complement strand
CTGCAAAAACCCGCATACGCGATCTCGCCTCATTTCATGTGGCCGGACTATACACAGTAATACCGCGGAATTATAACTCAGCTTATTACACCGCACCGTATCGGGCTTTCTGACACATATTTCATGAGACGGAATTTCACCTATATTCTGGCATCAGATTTGTCATTGCGCAAACGGCGTGGAATATCATGTTTGTTTCCTTGGAATTAATGTTGGAATGCCGTATTTCACCGCGGATTGCCCGGATGAATATATAGATGTTTACTGTACGTGTATGATATGTAGATAGGGTTATCCTTCGATCAGCAATAATCGACATGCATATTTAGCTGTGACTGGAAATCTCAAAATGTGAGTATATCAAATCCGCCATCTGTGTTCTCTCCTTTTCCCATCAGTATAGTTTTTATCAAAGATGATTCATTTTCGGCATAGCAGAATGGCGGGCCCACAGGGTATGGCCGCTCTGTGTACATCTGTAATACGTTTGCTTGAATAAGAAAAGCAGGTAGAAAAGAAAAAAGGTTGTACATTGATGGGATTGTGTGTTTTTTAGCCTACTTTTTGTCATTCATTGTCGTGACACAAATCTGTCTGTGTGAAAAGCCAGAACCTTTTCTATCTCCTTTTTAACTCGTGTGAGTGACAAGGAATAGAACAATTTCGATTAATTTTACTCGTAAATTGTGATTGATAAAGTCGCTGGCATTGTGGGGGGAAAACCACCCCGCCCATCAATCATATATTACGCGTAGCTCAACCCGCTTCCATCATATCATTTCTTTTTTATATTGTTCGGACCAGGGCTACAGGTCCGTGGAGGGGGGAGGAGGGATTGGAGGAGGGGAGGGGGGAGGGGCTCAAGATTATGCGAAGAGATGGCGGATATCAGATCACATAAAGAAAGAACTTAAGTCTGGTTTGTTCGGTGTCGCTGTCGTAGAACTCCCACCCCCCCCCCCCACTCTCTATCTCTATCTCTTTTGTACATTCTTATTCTCGATTTGTTCCGTCACAAGCTATAATTGATACATGTCACAATCAATCACTGTTACCATGGCGCACCTTAACACTATCCCCACCACACCTTCGAAGTTCCACCTGTCCATCCAAAATAGAATTTTTCAGGTTTTCAACATTCATGCAAAAGAGATAATCGTGTCTGTGCTCCGTTATGCTACGCGTGTGCATAAGGATACCAGTGGCGCCACGGTGGACCGAGCAATACCGCCACTTTGGTGTCAATTTATTATGGTCAGTGTTATTTGGGAAAAAACACACCTGTGATTTCGATGTATGATCTATATGCTATCCCCATTACACCTTTGCAGTTCTACCTGTCAATGCATGATATAATTTATCAGGTTTCAGACATTTTAATGCCAAAGAGATATTTGTATGTGTGCTCTGTTCTTCGTGCGTACATGAGGATACCAGTGGCGCCACGGTGGACCGATCAGAACCGCCACCGTTGTATCCATCATAATTTATAGTCACAATAATAGTTAGCAAAAAAAGTGTGATCCCAAGGTGTGATCTTTACGCTATTCCCATTACACCTTTGCAGTTTTACCTGTCAATACATACATTCGCATAATATAATTCATCAGGTTTTAGATATTATCATGCAAAAGAGATATTCCTGTCTGTGCTCTATGTTACACGCGTAAATATTCAAGGATACCAGTGGCGCCACGGTAGACCGATTAGTACCGCCACTTTGGTGTCCATTATAATAATATAGTCATAATTATTCGCAAAAAAACTGTGAGTTCGATAAATGATCTTTACCCTATTCTCATCACTTCTATTCAGTTTCATCTTTCTATGCACAATAGAATATGTAAGGTTTTAAACATTAAATGAAAAAGAGATATTCTTGTTTGTACTCCGTGCTACGTGCGTACATGGGGATACCAGTGGCGCCACGGTGGACCGGGAAATACCGCCACTTTGATGTCCATTATATTGTCACAATATTCGCAAAATGATAAGTGTGACCTCAATGTGTGGTCTTACGCTATTCCCATTACAGCTTTGCAGTTCTACCTGTCAATGCATAATAGAATTCATCAAGTTTCAGACATTATCATGCAAAGAGATATCTGTGTCTGTACTCCATGCTACGTGTGTACATAAAGATACCAGTGGCGCCATGATGTACTGAGCAATACCACCACTTTGATGTCCATTGTATAGTCACAATAACCCCCCCCCCCCAAAAAAAAAAAAGAGAGAAAAAGATCGTAATCTAAATCCTAGAAGTGTACAGCCAGATATTTAGCCTTCTATCTTCCCATTCCAAAATAGAGTATTATTCCTTGCAAATCTTGGGGCTGTATAGTGCAGGATTCAGTGTTGGAGCCTTAAACAGGCGGTCCTGTCAGGCGGTTACATCCATTTCACTTATTCAAGATGTCATGTCCCTCCTGGCCAAGATTCAAATGCATAAATTACAACCAGTTGTAGAATGATCGTAATGGTACGATTTCTTGAGAAAACGCTGTCTTCATTCGAAAAGGGTAAGGTGGGTCAAAAAACAAACAAACATGCGATAACTTTGCCATAGTCATCATTAGTAGGAGTATGGGAAGTAGTGGTGTGGTAGTATTACGGTCATTATAACCATCAATATCATCCTTTTACGATTATTTCTAATATTTCCTTGTTCGTATTTTATTGCTATCACTTTTTTTTTGTCATCACATCATCGTTAGCATTATCTTCGTAATTTACAGTATAAGATGGTCGGTGACGAAGATTCTGATTAATGATTGTGAATTGATCCATAATGTTCTTGATTTTTTCCCCCTATTTCCTCTGCAGAATGGCAGCACTCACCACAGGCAACACGCCGTATTCGGACGGCCTTGAGATCAACTTTGGCGGCGGGCCGGCCCGGGAGCCTCCCCCTCCTTCACCCGCTGCCTCGCAGAAGAAGACGTCGAAGTCTCCGGCCGGCTTCATCCTTTCACTGCTCGGTAGTAATAGATCCCTTTTCATCTTCAGCGAGGAGAACTTCATCAGAAGATGCGCCAAATGGCTCACAGAGTGGCTATATCCTTTACTGCACATTTTCATGCCAAAATTTATTGTGTGCATAATACATTCGTATGTATTTACGCTTGTATAGTACAGTTTAAAGTATTGCATAATATAGCTAGGCCTTACGTGTATGTCACGCCATACGCAAACATACTGATATATAATTCATTTGCCTTGTCTATGTCTGTTTCTCATTCTCTCTCTGCAATGTTTTATGTATGTGTGGATGTTAGTATGTATATTCATATCATTCTTATTAATTTGTTTTTATTTATTTACTTATTTGTTTATTTGCATGCTCTATACTTTAAACCTTTATCGGCATAATTGTCACGTCTACGGAAGATCGTTATACAATGATTGTTTTCACACAGAGAAAAACGGAGTATATTTGGGCTTATTCTTGTGGAAATGTCATCTATTTCCTTATGATGTGCCCAAGCACACAAATCCGTGTAATATCATAAGGAAAAGCATAGTATTATAACACTGTTGTCAAGTCACTAATAAAAAGATGAGAGATGTCGCATACAGGTTGCTGAAAGGCGATAAATGTGATTTACACTTGTAATGATAATAATCTAACGATGTATGACTTGCCCTCAGTCGTATACAGTGGTAAAAATCCTTGAACGCAGCTCGACTGCCCGCAAATTCATGTCAGTAGTGACAATATATGTCAGCAGCGAAATGCAAAGTGCAAGGCATTAATAAAGACACAATAAATAGCATAAAACAACCATCTGTCATTTAGTATATAACCAAACAATGAATTGAATAATTCGTACACGGTAAGTGTCGAATGCACGCGATTAATTATGCCGATAATAGTCGCACCGCACTGCAAAAAGTCCGGTGTTAAATATGAAACACCGCGCTGGTGTTAAATTTCCGGTGCTCATTCATGGTGTTAGATTAACACCTCCGGGTGTCATTTCAAATTTTTTTTTTTTGAATAGTTTCTTAGTTACTGTACTTCTTGTTAATTTCGAACTTCAACAAGACGATAAAGAATTTTCCGATAAAGTACTTGATTTTTGAAAAAAAAATCTGTAAATACATTTACACCACAGTAACACCAGTTGGACGGGTGTTATACCATTGAAATTAACACAGCCAATATCAAATCAACACCATGCGGTGTCATTATTGAATTAACTCTAGCGCTGTGTCAAAAATATCACCAGCCACAGTGTCAAATTAACACCACGAAGTGCCAGGCGAACACTTTTTAACACCGTCACAATACATTTTCTACACCTGTGGGTGTGGTCCTCTATTGAAGTTTGATCGGTGTTAGATTTAACACCCATGGTGTTAAATCTAACACCGATTTTTTTACAGTGCGACAGCCTACATAAAGCCAGTCTTGTGATACTCTGGATGATTGTATGCAGACATTACAGTTTATAGCTAATCAGATTACAGTACCAGTACTTCTGTCCAACTCCGCAAATGGCTCTCAAACTGCCCACGTATAGTCTGACACAAACGGAGCATTATTGATGGAGCCTGACAATAAGTTGATGGTATACTCGGAATACACTGACTATACAACTCGGTCGCCCACAGGGATGTGTACATCGATTGTAAATGCAATATCTGCATATCACTAAACTTGCACAACTCTGACGGGTTGTACTAACAAATTATCTCTGCTTGAGGAATACCGACTATTTAAACTCACGCAATAGTAGCATTAGTTTCGACGCTTTTAACGTCCAAAAACTAGGCACTTGATTCACTTACTACCAGCACGGTTGTGCATCTCTCTCCTTCTTCAAATGTTTTTGCTTTTTTACCGCGCACAAATTACGTAATCGCAAAATCTTACATGGCCATTAATTTAATCATACCCTGCTTTCGATTGTGTAAACTGAAAAAGCACCGACTCTAAGAACAAACAGGTACGACAGCCTGCAACTCTGCGTGATTCTAACGGCTCATGCTGTGAGCAAACAGCGCAATGCAAAACATACATCGTACTGCTATTCCAGTGTATTGTCGGCAGTAATTATTTTCGAAAATTGCGCAGGAATGACAACCAAACAGTTGAAAAAAAAAAAAACAAACAAACAAACAAGCATCAAACAAACAAATGTTATATTTTGCACTAAAAATACCGATCCGTCATGATTCAACATGTGGAAATAAGCGTCAGATAATATCAATAGCACGTCTTGAGCCTTGTTTCCTAAGAAAACGAAAGAATGTCAGAGATGATCATGAGAGATAAACAGAGAATATTTTCATTCCATAGCAAAAATTCAATGTCTAATGGTTATTCTTGTGGAGTATACGCTTTCCAGGAATGATTATTATGCAGAAATCATTTTACGTTGAATTTCATCCATGGATCATGTGAGCCGTACGACATTTTCAAGCTTATGGCGCATGCATACCAACCTGTCTAAAGTACAGGGGTGTACTCACAACATGTTAGAATGCTACCCATGTACGTACATCAGGGTATTACATGAAATTGCAGACCTACAGACTGACTTTATAAAAGAAAGTATTAAATATCTACATCCATCTGGGTAGTAGATAGTGCGGTATATATTCAAAAAGCTTTACGAATCTGAACCCAAACTGTTTATGGGTCCATACCTTATGTCTTTTACAGAAGATAATAATGTAACTGAGTCATTTAGGCATGTAATTTGTCGTCTTCATTGGGCGTTATAATGAGGAATTATAAATACTTCTTTCAGCCGTAACATGACTAAGCCTTCTTTTCGACATGTCTACGATTTCTTAACCTTTTCCAGTACAACATGGCTAAGAAGTGATAGTTAATTATGTGTAAGTGTCACGAAACAGTCATAGCTGCAGGTATGCATGCTGTTTGTACAAGGAAACTTCTATTTGCGCAACCATTTTGTTACGTAGTGAAGGGATGATGCGCTGTAACGATCAATGCATAGTACTGCCGATCGATCGATGCAGTGAAAGAAAGGAGAATCTATGAAACAATGCGAGAGCGGGTGTAACCGTGCATGCATGCAAAGATGCATACCATTAACATATACAATTTCGGCGACATCTGTCACGGTAAATGCCTAATTGTGTGAGACATTGGCGCGCCAGGTGTCGTCATAATTTGAATTTCAACCCGTTATGTACGCTGGATTCATTTCATCGTAATCCTAGCGTTCACTAGCATATTATATTTCCCACTCTCGCTCTCTTTTCTCCTCATCTCTATCTCGCACTTTCTCTCTCTCTCTCCCTCTCTCTCCCTCTTCGTGTAGAATCATCTGTCGCAATAGATATAAAAACTACATGTGCTCAAGAAGGAATAAACATGAAGATATCGGTCGCACTGAATGCATGGCGTTAGACTTTGTCAAGTCAACTCAACTAGAAATGATTTTATGAGAATGACTCATCACTCAATCTTAATTCCTCCCCCCCCCCCCCCCCTCTCTCTCTCTCTCTCTCTCTCTCTATCTCTCCATCTATCTATCTCTTTTCTTGGTTGGATGGATCACAAGCGATGGCTGATTTTTGCAGATATCGTAAACCAATCGGGAGACTGGGGGGTCCTCGCGCGTGGAATAAATCAGAATTGACATGCAATCCTTACGATAAAACGGTCATCAATTCAGCCACAGTCACGTGACTACCGAGTGAGACCTGTCCAGCCTGCTCTCCCATCACGAACAGCTCGATCCTCTTCTCATTCTTCTTCCTCCTCTCCATTTTCACTATCTATCTCTCCTCTCCCCTCTCCTTTCTCTGCTCATCTCTCAAGCAGGCTGGTTCCCGTATGTAGGTGTCCCGATTATTGGCACGGATGCATTACCTGTGAGCTCCGTGTCGGAGCTCAGAGATGTGGAATACTATAGACTACGGAATTGATAGATTTATAGATATGGCTATAAATAGCTGCCTATATATTTGGCTTCCTCCCCCTCCTCTCTCTCTCTGTAGCTAAATATGTAATATATATATATATATATATTTATATATATATATATATATATATATATATATATGTGTGTGTGTGTGTGTGTGTGTGTGTGTGTGTGTGTGTGTGTGTGTGTGTGTGTGCGTGCGCGTGTGTACATAATTCTTTATCTTTTTGATTGATTCCTTTATTTCTGGTATATGTATGTATTTCATATGGGGTTTTCATCATGATATGCTATGGGCGTGCTGGATTCTTAAGGTGATCATTTGTAGCTGTGTAGTGATATGTCTGTTATTTATAGAATGTCGACATAAACAACTGAAAGTATTTTGCCAAATGAGTGAAAATGAATCCAATAATTCAACATTATTCATAACGATTTAGGCGTTCAATCCGTATCGAGCGAAATAGTGATATCTCGTATGAGAATGCATAAGGATTGAAAAAAAAAACCCGCAAAACAAAACAGACATCGATAGCCAAAAGCGAGGTTAAATTTCTTGACAAGTGCATTCTGTATCGAAAATGGCATTGTCGGTACTGCCACGATGTAATAGCATCGTAGAAGTGCGCACAAAATTATACATGCGGTAGAGACAGTGTGTAGACCATTGTCGTATTGTGTCGTCATTAAAGCCCATTCCCATGGGGGAGGGGGCGGTGTGTGTGTGTGTGGGGGGGGGGGGGGAGCCGGGAAAGTTGTGTCGTGGGAGTGGAGGCTATATTTCCAAGTAATTCCTCGGCCCATCATGATTGCAAAATTCATCTTTAATAATCACGTCGCGTGGGTGGGAATTTCTCAGTTCCCGAAAGATCTCTACGGTATGTGTTTTTATGTCGAAATTCGCCCAGTTTGTTGAATAGCGGATACATATTGTAAAGCTCATGATAGTTTCTAAGGAAATTAACGGCACCGTATAGTGTCATGCAGTTTGCTACCTCTTTTCTACAAAGCAGTAGCTTCGTAGAATACCACCTGCCTAATATTCATTTCTTCCTACTTATTTTTTTTTCTCCAAATTCTACCAGATCATACCTATACAGAAATATACATATATTATATAAATGTTTTATTTCCACTAAAATGACCCATTGTCTGTGCAGTTGATATGGAGCTATTTATTGAATGTCGTTGAAGTGCATTTTCTGTTCCCCTTCAAATATTTTTATTTCATCTCGTAGTCGGCAAACAAAAAAAGTAAATTTACGATTGAACATGAATGTTTCGACGCTGCAAATCATGCATTAAACTTGGATGTTTCCTTCATCCTGTGATTTGTTTGTTATTTCCTTTTTGAGGCCAACCCCCACCTTTAAAGATTAAAGATGTTGAATTCAAAGTCAATGACAGGTTTATCCAACGAAATATTGAAAGTGATTTGTCATGGTGTCTTACCCCAAATGTTAAAGGGTTACTATACAGGGCGTAGATGACGTCACATGTCGTTAATGACTGTACAGTAAATCAAAGTATGGCCTCAACCCAATCGAATATGCATGTGCGTGAAATTGACTCACACACAAAACGCGAAATGGCCGGCGATCGACATAACGCTCGCTGAAGTCAAAACAAAAACAAAGAAAACCACGTTCCCTTGATCCGTCGAACACCTCTTTCTTTTTACACCTACGGTCGTGATTCTGAGTCATCATAACGGGTGGTGTCAATACTTTATTACCAGCTAGCCAATGGCAGCATCACAATTTGCCGTTTACAGACCTGTACAAAATATATAATGCGACTTGAATGGAATTTACTGAAACGTCTCTTAAAATAAGCATCAAACTTATATCGACTGTCATCTGTTAACAAACATAACAACGCCCCTTATGTTTCAGTTTATGTCCCATTCTGCCTTTTTGAAATGCCGCCAACACAGTCAGGGTTGGAAAATGGGACTGCACTGAATTACATATTTAAGTAGAATAGAACTTAATTCTACGTCAGACAGTTAGAATACTTGTTAGTTCGTTTGTGAATTGGAACCATATCTTTTCTCAAGATACGTATTCTTTTACAAGCGAGATATCCGTGATCAAATCATTTGCTTCACATTTATCTGCTATGGCGTTATTACCATTATATAATCATGTCATTGTTGAAGTATGATTGAAAATGATACTTAACTATGTCTCTCGGTCAATTTTATTAGCCATCTGATAGAGTCATGGTGGTTATGATTGAATTTTCGGATGTCTACGAATGGCTTTCCATACATACATAGATACATGCAACTCAGTTTTGACTGCAGGTCGAACAGAGATGTTATAGTTGCACTGGCTTTTGAAATTAATGATCTTTGTATTCACCGTGATGAGTGGCAATTCTATAAAGATGTCATTGATATACTGTGGAGCGAACGTTTTTTTTTTTTTTTTTTGGTTTTTTTTTTTGGTTTTTTTTTTTTTTTTTTGGGGGGGGTGGTTTGTTTGTTTGTTTGTTTGTTTTTTTGGTAATTGTCGAATTAAGATAAGGTATAAGATGAGAGGTAGTATTGAGGAAACTACCGAGATAACGCTTCCGTCTTGTTTTATAGAAGCATTACAGTCATAACTATCCTGCAATTGGCGGAATGATTATGATTTAGTGCGGAGAAGATGGCATATGGGGAGGATCTTTTTGTAGAATGCATCAACTGTTAGTTGGAATCAAAATGCCACAGTAGAATTTGCGTGTCCTGGGGAGTACCAAAAGCGATTAGCGAACAAAGCGCCGATCCCTTTCGGCGATGATGTAGGAAGAGGGTGAATTCGTACAGTATGTGATACGTGGCTGGAAAGTTATGAATTATTCATCGAGCCGGCGCCAGTCATTAGCATAAGATGCATGCGTGGACTCTACGTCCAGTAGACCCTCTTCCCAAATTAGCGCCACTTGTATACCTTTCAGCGACGTATTGTAGGGCCTACCGTTATCCGTGTAATAGTTTCGAAAGTCGAAAGGTGACCCAGAAAAGGCCTCGGTGGAGAGCTTTTTCTCCCATTTTGCTCCTCGGAATATTAGTACCCCGCGCCCCCGTAGGATGCAGGGTTTATTATACACGGCTCGAGTGCCTGCTGCATCTCTCATGTCACATCCCCTCTCGCTCGTAGCTTTCCGCGCGGAAAGCTCGCTACTTTCCACCCCCTTGTCGCCTCATCAGCTTCTCCACTGCCACTGTGCTCTTCTCTTCCCCCCCCCCCTCCCGCCCTTTCTCCATCTATCGTTTATTCCCCCCCCCCTCTCTCAATCGTAATATTCTTTTAATCATCTTTCAATTGTATCTATACTTATATCCAGCTGCTTGTTGTCATTGTATCGGTTGACACGCATCAAAATTTATGTGCGTCATCGATTGAGTGTGCTCGTAATCATGATTTTATCAAAATCACACTGGTTGCATTCAGTGTTTAACGTATGTGAGGTTTTCTTCGTCCTTTCTAGGTTGTCCCCGTTACATTAGCTCCATCAATCGTATATTCTTCGCGTGTTTGCTCATGCTTTAACCCACATACAACTTGTGTCTTATGTGAAATAGACCAGTATATTTACATTTTCTTGATGTTGTTAAGTATTCATTTCTGTTCTTGTGTTTGCTATCTGTATATGCGGAGTTGTATACGGAGATATTTGTAGGCAGGTAGATAATTCATTAGATAGATAAGAAGAGATGTAACTATACATCTCTTGTTCAATATTCCTCTGTCTCCTTCCTATCTTTCTTTCTCTTCATCCATCTGCTCTTTTTGTCTACCATTCTATCTTTCTTCCACATCGAACGGTAATCAAATGGCCGTCACGGACGAATATACCGGGAGTTTCTCTTCGTGAAATATTAATGAGGTGAAAAGGGTAGAGAGTGAGGAGGGTGATATAAAATGAGCCCTGCCTGTAAAGGTGAGTCGAATGGAAGTCTCTGGTTACCTTCCCCAAGAGACATACCCTCGTCGTTTCATTTCGGGTCCCGAGACTGTGTACGCCTATGCACATTTTAACGAAGTGGAATAAACTGGTCCAGAAGGGCCACAAAAAGGAAACGTACGCACTCACAGACACACATACACATCACATACACACATATTCACATACGTACAAACCCAGCGAATACCCGAATTTGAAGAGCGCTTAAAGTCCATAAAAAGTGGTCTGTTCATTTAACGTCACTTTGAACAGATTGTAGAGTATTAATCCCTCGAATTTTTACTGACAAAGGATAACAGAGCGACTTTATGAACAGAACACAAATAACTTTTAAATCACGTTAACTTCTGATTTTTGGAAACCTGTGAGAGTCGGCAAAAATAACGACCAATTTTTATTCAACTTTATATCGAACAACTGGACAGCTAATAGCTGAAGACACTGACCTCTTCGTTTAAAAGTCAGGAGCAATAAATATTCATACTTTATGCAAATTAAGATGGTACAAGCATTGTATCCACGTCGTGCTGGGTATGAATTTCACACAGCAAGATAGCGTGAAGCGAAAAGAATAAAACATATTATCATGCCTGTAACAACAATATCTGTCCAAATCTGACGGCTTGTGTTATCTTGGGCGTGATATGTTTTCTTATTTTCGTGTCAGTAGCTTGCAAAGAGAAGCATCGTTTGGAGTCACGAGGTCAAAAAAATAAAAAATAAACTGTAAAATGTCATCACTTGCATGATCATGCTCAGAATGGTGATGATGGAAAATCTGAACGAACGAGATGAGACAGAAATTGTTCCTGGCTGCATTTTATTGATTCGTTTCATTTCCACGAATGGAGAGGTCGTGACTCCGCACCCTCATGAGAAATCTTTTTCTTCCAATCACCCCTCTGCGCCCCCGTTTCCCGTTCCCGCCCCTCCTCTCTTCCCGTCCACTGCCCCTTCCCCGACCCCAATCCTACCCTGTTAAGGCCCGACCGAAATGTAATTTCCAGTTCAATACGCCAATGTAATTTTCTTGCAGTACCCTCCCCCCACAAAAAGGGAGACTTCAGACAAGGAAAAAAGGGCTCTAAGAACACACCTGTTTCTTATCTAATCAAAGTGTTACCAGTTTATCGGAGCAAACTCCCCCGAGTCCAAGCTTTGCAGGAGAACGATTATCACACTTGAGCTTGCGAGATTGACAAACTCAAAGAAAGAAAAAAAAAAGCACAGGAATAAAAAGAGATGTAATCAGAGGAAGGCATTCAATCTTGCTTGGCAGACCAATTCGGATTGATGGTGTATCTAATTTCACTTGTGAGAGTAATTCGTCCTATCCCACAAAGTCCCTTTGTTAATATGTTTGCCTCTTATATCTTATATATTTCTCTCCCTCTCTTTTATCTCTCTCTCTCTCTCTATGCTTCTATCAGTGTTAGACTTTACGTCAAGGGAGTGGATTGATGTCATAATTTACGCACAGGTTTTCCACTCTTAATCCATCCTCTAGATTATCATCTTCGCCTAAACTCATCCTGCTGTGTCCGAAGCGAGGCCGTGTATATGTGTATGTATATGTAATATATCGAATGGTTTATTTAAGCGGGTGAGCTCCAATCGAATTCGCTCTATATAGACGAGCGAGCTCTGTGAAGGCCGAAAAAATGTAGCGGAGCGGAACTGTTCGGAAGGACGCGTAGTCCGCTACTATGTAATGAATGAGATTATTAGATGGAGCCACTGCACATGACAAATAGCTCCGCCCTTTTGGAGCACCCCTTGCGCTGAAGAGATCGGCCGCTATCCCTCGTGCATCATGGCGGATGATTCAAGGAGGTCCCACAGGGGGAGATATTTTTTCTTCTTTATTATTATCATTAACTTTATACAGAAGGCTCACACACTTTACAGCATACAGAGAAGGTAATGACTGACAAAGTCCTTTTATGAATTCTAATTCTTAGTCTTTTATTGAATTTTTACCGTTTATTTTTTAGCAATGATCGATGAAAAATATACATAATGTGACTCCGTCATATTATGTAGTTTTATGTTTATTCACCAAGGGTTTTATTGATTACAGATGCCTAGGTATTTATCACCTGACTTGAGCCAATAGGAATCAAGTCTACTGTATTTTCACAATCTTATATTTGTTGTTTCATCTTGTTATTCAATGATGTATTCGACGCAAATGCTTTGCCCTAATACTGCATGAATGAATATAAGGATACCACAAGTATTACAGTGGAAAAGCTATAATGACATCAATAGATTAAGCTGAAAGGAAAACGTGAAAAATGGAAAATGGAGAGTAATTTAACTAAAACAAAAGTGCACATATTATACAGACAAAACACGTGCGCAAACTTGCCATTTTTTAAAACACACTTGCCATTACTTCGTTATCGTCACCACCTTTGATCTATACTAACGATAAAAATCTATGCATATGTATTTTTCCATGTTCCAATCTATGACCATACTGTTTCTAACCGTGTCATCTGTGCGTCACATTATATGGATTAGGCCTACTCAGTTACCAAAAAAGACACATAATACCACAATAGGAGTCGCTTTTGGCATGAATAAGGTGATAATGATTGTATTTTGCATTCATCCTTTATACTGTTCTTGCACTCTGACTCTGCTGTATTGCAAACTTACTTCCGTCCGTTATACAATGTATCAACTTGTCGTTTATTGGCGCATTTTGCGACTTAACGCAAAAAAGCTCCTCTGCAACAGACGATCCGCACATTTTTATTACTCATCATCCAAAATAGCTCTTTCCTCTTCATTTGCCTATGGCGAAAGAAAAATGCATAATACGATTTTCTTTTTCACTTTAAAAAGAAAACGGCAACAAGACTGAATGAAATTATGCTTGTCATCGGTGGTGCATTAAGTCTGACTGCGCTGTAAACCTTGAATCATATCACGCGCATTTGTGTTTGCTGTTTCGAGAAATTCACCAATGACACAGTACAGAGTAGAAGTCTGCATTTCAATGCATATATCATCCCCTCTCCCACCCCACCACACCCTTTCTTTGCGTCACCAATTTACACTGCCACGAGCAATGAAGCGTGCCCCTGGAATTTGCCCAAGACGATCAAATTGGCCACGTTTTCCTTTCGCAATCTGCCAGCAATAACCCAAAAGGCAGCCATGATAATCTGGCCACTGCACTACGTTCCTCTTTCCACACGAAGTAGGTCGATAGTGATCTGCACTGCACAGCGTCCGATGGGACGGTCTCGAAACGTTACAGAGCACGCTTCCTCTGACGCAAGTTATGGGACGAATAGAAGTAAGCCACAAACACCCTTCTCAAAAAACTCGTATTTTCGTCTCCCCGGACGATCAGAAGCAGAAACTTAAGGCTATATGACGCAATTTTGCCCAACCTCACAGCGTTTGCGTGTACCTTTCGGTTTAACTTTACAACATCCCGTAGGCATCAAGGCTGTTCTAAATGTATCAAGAGGAGTCATGCCTAATACAAAGTAGTGATCAATTCCTTATGTTATGATACCAATCATACCATTAAATCGCCTGGTCTATCTTCCATCCGTTTACGAGGCAAAAGAACTTGTATTATTATTTCTGTTGTAATATTTATAAATGAGAAGTATGAAAATAAAAATAAAATGAATTGAATACATTATTTGGTAAAGATAGCTCAGTTTTAGACGAGCAATAGAGTTCAGCCACATTTTCTTCCATGTACATTATTATTACTACTGATTAATTGTATCATCGTCCCTAAATGTCAGAGATTAAAACGAACATAGTTTCACGATACAATACAACACACCCAATATCGCTGATAGAAAGGAACAATGAAGTCCGAGTCTGCATATTATTTCAGACATAATATTACATTGTAGGAAAATGATTGCATCATTCCAGAACCCATACCATCCTCTTTATTCTTCTAAATCCTCCACTTCTAGCTGACAACACCTTATTACTAGGCAGGATATGGGATTTATTATGCGTGTATTCTTAACATGCGAATACAGCCGACACTAATCATTGTAAATGAGAGTACTGTATGTGATAGGTAACAAATCTGCACAGCTACGTGATGAACAGTACAGTTACTAGTACTCTACACATTAATTCTTTACACAGAAAAAAAAAGTAGCAACTAGATTCTGCACATTATATACAGACTTGGGCTTCATGTACGATTTTGAGATAAAGAATAGGAGATAGTGAGTGTGTACTTGTGTGTGTGTATGTCTTTCTGTCTATCTGTGTCTATGTGTGGTTGTGTGTGAATGCGTGCATATACATGTGTGTCTTAATTAGTCGCTGCCTGCCCTATTGAACGAACACAAAATATTATTTAGAAATTATTTTTAAACTATCATCGAGTCCTGTACACAATGTTAAGTTCGTTGAATAAACTCCAAAAAGAGTGTCATACAGAAGTCGGCCAATCAAAGCCCATATAAGTTATATGTCTTTTGAAACTTTTAATATCTACATAAAATCTTTTTGTCCTCATCGCTCAATTATCTTTGGAATATGTTCTATTACCTTACTCTTTCCGAATTCTCAGACTTCTAGTTTTATGTTTCCATTATTATCTTTCCGCTTACAGCGCTCATGTTGCGCGTTACAGAAAATCTGTATTATTATTATTCCTTTTATTGACTAAACTCAGCAGGGCTAATGCAAACATGTGACGCATTCATTTTGATAGCGACATTAGCAATAAAGAATGACGCCAAGTAACCCTGGCGAGAAAATTTTTCTGAGACTTGGAGAGAAAAAAGGATATAAAGAGATCTAAAAAGCATTTTCGTATATTGTTTCCTCAGTGGGATACGTGCCTTGCATCACTTGTATTTCTTCATATTTGTGTATTTGTGTATGACTGTATATCTGTTGGCATTTTCTTCCACGCTATGTTATTTTGTGCGTATTCCCGTGAGCCTGGACAACATCCGGTCGGCCTCATGGCAAAATGCTAACAAATGTAATGCATCTTCGTCTTTCCTCTCTTGTGAATGTTAATGATATTGCATTGCAGGGGAAACTTGATTCTTCTGTATTTTGATTATTTGTCATTGTTATCGTTTGTCCCTCAATTCTTTTCTTTTCCATTCTTTGTTTTTGTTTTTTTTTTTTAAGCCGCCAGTTTCTTTTTCACTCTTTCGTTGCTTGGCTGGTTTTCTGCAGTAGATGCTTGGCGACTCTTTTTTATTTACGGAAGCTAAATAAGCAGTGAATAGCTGCATCACACTAGGACAGCGGAAGGGTAGGGCGGATGTACTGCAAGCGCTAATCCACCACGCTTGCTGGGATACGTTCAGTCTGCATCTTAATTGCACTTGATTTTCATTTTTTACAATGTCAAACCCCCCCCCCCCCAGAAAAAAGTTTACGAAACATCACCTTTTGCCAACAGGACGGGAAGGAGGCAAAGATGAAGGAAAAAACAGCAGGTATACAAGGACAAGAAGAAAATGAATGTTAAAGTACAGGGTGACAAATTTGATGATAAAAGGAAGCAAAATGATGATAAGGAGTATTTAAATGATAATGCCGCGTACATGAGAGGCAAGGACGGTAGGGTTCCATCATGCGAATAATTATATTTCTTTTCTTGCATAATGCCAAGATTAAAGGTCACAAACTAATAAGTTGCACTTTACATTAACGAACGACGTTCCCTATTTCAATAACAAGCAGTCGTTCCAAAGAAACCGATGCACAATTTATATCGCTAAATCCTGCATTTCTCCCTCCCTCTCTCTCTATCTCTCTCTTTCTCTCTCTATCTTTCACCCACCCACCCACCCCCCCCCCACACACACAACTGTTGCGCACCATACCAATGAGATGTGATATACATGTGTCTCTGTAACATCATGCAACCTGGCTTGATATAGAGGGAGACTCTCAAACAGTTTCTATAGAAACGCGACAGATCAAAGTAATTGTTTTAAACTGCCGTCGACTTGCCGCCCATCAGTAACACTAAATTCAGACGATACGTTCTGCTAATCTGTCATGAAGATGTACGGAGGTATTCTGTTGGTTGAGCGAGATGATAACTCCAGCATATGCGCAGGCATGCCAGGTTTATTTGTACAAGCAATAATGCATTTTGTTGTATGTTTGCGTTTTCGCGTTTCTTTGAGATGGACTTTGTATGACCCGTTATCAGAGACCAAAATACAGACGCCTTACTGCGAAGCGAAAGTGCGTCAATGTGGATTAGGGCTGACTCGTCAGGGCGTGCATTGTTCATCTTGTCGTTAACACATGACGTAACAATTTGACACACACACAGACACACACACACATCTGTTTTTAGTGTATAAATCACAAAAATATATTTCTTCCTTCTGTGCGATTATAGTTCATGGTCAAAGATGTAGGCCTTGTAATATCAACAAGCCAAGGTTTTCTGACAGCCAACTAATACAGTGTCTGAAGACTGCGCATGTCACAAATGTGATACAACCCATTTCCAAGGGTTGTCAATTTTGTTGGTTTTTTTTCCTCTCTCTCTTTTACTTGGTTTTTGTGCCTTGTCTGCCGTTTGACATTAGCCAATCATGATGGTCCGCCATAATGATTTAGAGCTTTATTGATATGTAAGCCATAAAAGGAGAAACTTTTACCGCACGATTCTGAGGAAGGGCCTATCAACGAAGCAGCCGTGGAGATGAGCAGGGAGGGCGTAATCGTAAATTAGGATCCCCCTCTTTCTTTTTTCCCCAGTTGTGCTTTGCTCCGAGCTTGATTCCCGATTAACGTTCATTTCACGAGCGTCTAATGCTCCGTCGGCACGGGAAGGTTCGCCAATAACCCCGCCGAAGATATCTACCCAGTGATTTACAGTCATAAAAACGTAATCTTATCTCGTCTGCTTACATTGCACTCTTTCCAAGGCCTGTGTATATTTGCACTCTCACATAACTTCCCCCCGGTGCACATACGCCCAGTCTTGTTCATCTCCCGTCTTCAGTGTTGTCATACCAAATCATTCTTGGTGCCTCTAAGTCTCAGAATGAAGAGTGGACGAATCTCCCCCCCCCCCCTCCATCTCTCTCTCTCTCTATCAGTTTCAAAATCTGCGAAGAATCCACCGTTTTCGAGTCATTTCGATCCAATCAAGGGTTTTTGATTTGTTTGGTGTGAGCGCGCGTTCCCCCTATCGAGTCAAATTTTAAACCTGTCGAGTTTGCGGACATTCTGGTCTGAACCAGTCCCATCTACGGCTGCCACCGTGAATTTCAATATCGCTGTTCATTCGGATTGATTTAAAATGGTACATACCCATTCTATCCACACCCCCATCGAAACCACGACTCTGTAGTCTTCAGCTTTGCCCCGCTTCCTATAAAAGAAAAAAAAGAAGCATTCGATTTTGAACGATTTGTTACCAATCACATCGTTTACTGTTTATCAACTGAAAATGTACAACAACGTGTAAGTTGTGCTTTATTCCGAGACATGACTTGCTTGCAATGCGCCTCAATCTTCATAAAGAGAAGACTCGGAAGAGTGCTATCATATGTGAGATTTGCTTCCTTCGACCTTACCCCTTCCCGCATTATTGCTATCTAAGGAAGATGTGAACTTTCCCATTCTCACTGAATTGAATTGCAGTCCATCTACGGATCCATTTATGATTCCTGTTTGTTAGAGACATTTGATATTCTTCAGGTACTGCGGTGTTATTTTCACAGCTGTATTTTTTTCACATTGTTCAACTAGTTCTTCTCCTGTATACACTTGAACTTTGCCCCCCCCCCCAAAAAAAAAAAACAAAACAAAACAAAACAAAACAAAACAAAACAAACAAACAAACAAACACCGTTCCTACGATGTGAATCGAATGCCTCCAATACAAACCAAAACAAAACAATATCTACAACATAAAGGCCATTAACAGTATACATACAATCACGCTTGAGTAATGTTCCAGTTTTTTGTTTTAATCTAATGTCTGTCATCTCGCTTTCACACTGCAATTATTTTTGCTGTGGTCCCACCGCATTACACGTTTCCATGCGTACAGATTCCAGCAACAAAAATGCAACAGAGCCATGCATTAAGAGAAAAGGCCAGGATACTGGTAACCATTTCCGGACTGAAACCTATCATCTTTGTTAAGTGTTTTCCTTTCATTTTTTTACATGTATTTGTTAATTTTGTGATAAAGCCATGTTTTCTTTTTGTATGATTTTTTTTCCAAGAGTTCAAAACTTGAAGATGTTTTCCTTGACTGCATCCTTTTTCGCCCCTCACTCCATTCGAGTACTTCATCCTGGCGACCATCATAGCCAACTGCGTGGTGTTAGCGCTGGACACTCACCTTCCAGAGAAGGACAAGACACCACGCTCACAGGCACTGGTGAGTTACATACGTCAGGTCACGTGCTTGTTCATACTCTGTCGTCACAATAGGGCAACCTGTTCGCGTCGGCCATTTCGTAGATATATTCCGCACATGAGCAGATAAAGGTCGTTTGGGGATAAACGACATATAGATACGCAGAGTTGTAGCGAGTAATAACGCGAACTGTTGGGCAGTTACTTTTCGTTGCAGTTACTTTTCGTTGCAGTGAAATAACATTTCTGAACATTTAAGAGAGCTCTCAAACAATAAAACAAGTTGGATTTATTACGCATATTGGTGATATAAGTATACACCTGTTTTCTTTCGATGTTTCAAAATTCGGACCATTATTACCATCGCTAAGATGATAGGTTTGAACGGATTATGGCGCCTCCCACTTCAGTGTGGTTTAGGCGAATGGGATGGAAAGACGACAATTAAACCGCATCCGGCTGTTTTGATTCAGACCGACCGGATATTATCGCGCCTGTTATTTCGCGCGTTTCTTTTAGTTACCACCTGCTGAAAAAAAATTCAAAAAATACACGCCTCGTAGTGATCACAGATGTTTTATGCATTTTGGAACATGCTAGTCATCGAGTTCGCAGGCCAAAAGCCGGCGCGTAATCACAATGAGCACGCATGTCTGAATCGACCAATAAAACATGGATGAGAGTGTTTGTTTGTTTGTTTGTTTGTTTTGTTTGTTCTTTTTTTTGGTGGGGGGGGGGATGAGTGGGATGCACTCCACACTCTAGACGCAATTCACCACGATAAGGAAAATCAGCATTGTGTAAGCTGGTTTTCTTTAGAATACTGTGCATACAGGATACGCTTTCATATGCAGATTTCGATGTCTGTCGCCGCCGCACGCGTTCAATTACGCTCAAAGTACATCCCAGGTCCGTGTCTGGGAGAGCATTCGCAACAGATGCAACATACAGTGATCACGTGACAATGCTCACAACAGCTGGACGATAACCAATCAGCTGTGAGCATCATTCTTGTTGCTATGACTGCTTCAATCTTGGTAACATTTGATAAACTGAAAGATTCCCTGTGAGACAACAGCTTGGTCGGAATCGATTCTAGTCAAACTGGCTCTAAGTTCTAACAATGATCCGTTGCTTCGTGTGTTGCACAGTATGGCAGAATAATAGTTGTTCATGAAGCTGTTTGTCAAGCATCGTCTCCATTGTTTTCTAAAAAAAAAAAAAAGATAAATAAATAAAAAAATAAACATTATACCAACACGGAAATTCACAAAACGAGCAAAGTATTTTTGTTTTAGCGACAAATAAAGAGGGGGGGGGGGGGGGGGGGCGCGCCCGGTGCGCCCCCTCTGGATCCGCCACTGGGATTAGCATTAGCCATGTCTACACCTATCCAAAAACTTGAAGTTATACTAACTACGAGCGTAAAAATTCCTTCCCCTAACCACGACAAAACTTCGATGCCATTCACACCTACATGCAGTTAGCAAAACCTCAAGATAATGCTAACTACGATAGAAAATAAAGGGCGCCTAAGTTGGCGCATACGGTTGATGTGGGAAAATTGAGCGTCGTGGTTAACAAAACTCCGTTCACATTTGTCGCAGTTTTAACGCTCTGTGGGGGGCATTCCCAAAACCACGATGAAACTACGACAAAACCGTAAGAAATCTTATGGTGTTGTCGTGGTGTCTTCGCCTTAAGGTTTTGTCGTGGTTTTCAAAACTACGTGCGTCTACATCTACACTAACTTGGAGTTTAGTGCCTCGTAGTTTACAAAACCTCGTAGCTTTGAAAACCTTAAGGTAAAGGGATCTAGGTGTGAACCGCACTACTGAAACCAAAAGTGAGCGTTGGCGCAACACGATTACAATCCAAACGCGTTATATTGGCAGCATTTTCGTGCGTTTAGACCAGCGCTCATTAAAAGGCAACTGCTTTCGACAGTCTCTTTTTGTGAGTATAACCATGCTCTCGGTTTCGACAAAATAATGCAATCCATTGAAGAAAAAAAAAACTGCACTACTGCCGACCTGTACGTAAAGCGATAGCAAGAAATTGAAAATAGTTGTGGCAGTGCCTCTTACAATGCCGGAAAAAATGTAGAAACGGTTAACTTGCCAAGAATATAGAAACTCGTGGAAAATGATGCCTTGCACACTACAGTGCCTTGGTAATGCTTTTGGTTGTTCTTGTGTGTCTTGACAACGATGACGGGGGCACACCGACGTCGTGTTCGTTTTATGAAACGGTTGCTTGTACCACAGTTGCATCTAAAAGCCCAGTTTGATTCGTTAACTTTGTTAGAAATTTGGATGGTAATGTCTTCATTGGCGTAGACGATGTGTGAAATTCGTGACAATTTAGGTGATTATTGGCCCTTGTATATATCTACAATGTTTCGACGTAACTTTGTAGAGTGTTTATACTCTGACATGATTAGTCGTGTGCATGTCACTTTTGTTGTTCTTTGTTGCTTCCTGCCCGTCGTTCGATTTCAAGTGAATCGCAGAAAAAAAAAAAAAAAAACATTTCTAAGGTTACCGTCACGCCTGCTTCTTTTCCCCCATTTAATAGGGAGCTTTAGATTTTAGACGCGCGGACGTTCAAAGAGAAAAAAAAACACGATCTGAGCGTGCGCAGTAGCGCGGATCAAGTTACTGCGCACACTCAGATCATGGTTTTTTTTTTCTCTTTGAACGTCCGCGCGTCTAAAATCTAAAGCTCCCTATTTACTATCAAAGACCTAATCTGAAAAAATAATCTCTCTGGTTCTTCAGTGTGCGTGATCGTTTCCGTGATTATTTTTTTTTTTTTTGTTGTTGGAAAATACATGGTCAATCATTGGAGTCTTGTTTACTTTTAGATTCGTTTATATTATTCTCTCTTTTCGTTCCGCAGGAGGAGACCGAAGTCTACTTCTTGGCGATCTTCTGCCTCGAAGCGGCGATCAAGATCATCGCCCTTGGTTTCCTACTTCACGAAGACTCCTACCTACGCAACGGTTGGAACATCATGGACTTCATAGTAGTTGTCACAGGGTAAGCAGCATGTACAGAAGGAGTATTTTGATCTTTTTCATTTTCCCTGAGTATCTATCATTCACGCATCTTTACAATCAGTCTGCTTACGCCACCAGTTTTACATCTATAAACTTGTAACTCTGGCACGAATGTTTGTTGTATGGCGTTCGAGTCATTAGTCTTTGTAACAACAGATGCGGCGCCATGCTGGAACCGCCTATTTTGTGCACGTAGGTCGATGTACGTAAAGTGGTCGGAGCGATTTTTTTTTTTTTTTTTTTTTTTTGTAGAGAATGCGAAAACATGGCACGATCGGGTACTGATTCTACAAATCCCGTCATTAATGCTTCTCACGAGCGCTGAATGGATTTCAGTCTGACGTCATATACATATGTCAGGCGCAGATGATGTTTTCACACGTTCCAACCACTGACTATACAGCTGATATGGCAGATATGTCATGTGATCACAGGACATTGACCAGCCTGTGATTCGGATGATGCCATTTTATGTGGGAATAAAATTGCAAGATATAGTAGATTACGTCTGACCATGAAAACATCAACATGGCTTCTTTTTTTTTTTTTTGCAAATGCTTTTACATAAATATTCCTTGTTTTGTTATCTATTTTTGTGAAAACTTTTAGATATACCTTGTGACTGCTGAAATTATACCACCTCCCTCCACCTCCCCAAAAAAAGACAATGCATAAACTTATCATTGAAGGTGCTGAAAGCTAATTTCCCACATTCCAGGACAAGTGAATGTTTTCAAGTTTTATTAATGTATATAAGCTATCTTTATTATGATGCAAACGGTGATAAAAAATCAGCCACTCCTAAAAAGTACTGTGTTTCCTTTTTAACAATGCCTTTCTCTCCACTGATGAATAAATCAGTGTGCCGAGCATTTTCGCCCCTTCTCTTGACCAACCGGCCCTCCGGTCAGTCCGGGTACTGAGACCGCTTAAACTGGTCTCAAACATTCCTAGTGAGTATTGGAGACCAGCTGGACTGTGCAATGTGGACATGTGGACAGTGCAATGTGATATTCTGATGTCGTATCATTAACCTACAAAATACTAACCCTTAAAGAAGGGGAGGGGGAATGAGGAGGGGGGGGGGGAGGGGAAGGAATACCACTGTTCAATAATTGTTCTTCCATTTGGCATTACAAATGGAAAGACAAATAAAAGGTAATTGTTTAATTGTGTAAATGTGTAACTTTCAATGTTAAAGGCATAATTTACCATTTGCAGATGAAAGCATTAGTGCTTTAAAATAGTTCTAAAATGTGAGTTAGGGATAGAAACAACCACTGTCAAAATTTGAATCCGTATAATCGATGTTAAGTGTTGTTAAATACACAAAATGTGAACAATAGTTATAATAAAAATGTTTCCAGACTAAACCGTATACAGTTACGGTTTATTGAGAAAAATCCTGATATTTCCTTATATTTTAGGTTTTATTGCAAATATTTCATATGGTAGGACATTTTATGATACAACAGACCTACACATATGCATCAAATGTGATATCTTGAACATTTTTGAAATCACTGCTCCCAAAGGTAAACTGGACCTTTAACACATGTTTTTCCTTTAATTTCAAGTTATAAGAAGCAATGGAAGATACTTATCTTTCTTGTTTCTCTTATATCTCAGATTTAAAAGCCTTTTAGCCTTTTCTGATGCACTTGTTTTCATTACGAATATAGGCTGTATTTTGTTAGCGATGACTGAGATAACTGAACATTTAGAGGAACCTTAGTTTCTGTGCTGTTATTTGTAATTTTAGTGGGTGTTCATATGAGAAGCAGTATTCGTCACATGATATGCATATGATGTTTAATTGTTGTAACATAACACTCTCTTTATTCCAAACAGGCGGAGTCATAAATGTATTGATGTAAAGAATCTTACATATCTAATCATTATTGTCACATGCTCTTGTTATATTACATGTATGTCCTGGAGTGAACTGTACTTTATGTTACAAGTGGTAACTGAGTACCCCTAACAATGTTTCCCAGTATCCATAAAATTCCATCGGAAGTTAGGATATAACATCAGCTAATGTGCAATAAAGTATGATTGATTTCTGTCTGTCTGTTTGTCTGTCTGTCTCTCTTTCTGTCTCTTTTCTTCTCTCTCTCTCTCTCTCTCTCTTTATGTTGGGAGACATTAATTACTGGCATGACTGTAGACAGCATGTTTACTCTGGTCATGTTTGTGAGAGGGAGATATTATTAAAGTTTCACTGTACAATCCAGTCTACTGCTGCCTGCCATTTTGAAGAATGGCCCATGTTGAAGAATGGCCATAAAATGAGGACCACTTCCCTTCTTGTGACTCATCTAAATCCTTTCTAGTTAAGCTTTTCAAGCTGATATGATTGAACTGATGTGGGGATCTAATGAACAAAACTTCCTATAGATATCAATTTCATTACGCAATTTCTTTAGATATATATTAGGTATCTTGTTCCTGAATGACAACATGTCAAGGATTATTCTATTTCCATTTTAAACTAAAGTCCCTTTTTAATTTTGCTGCCCCAGAGAATATAATGGATAATGCTGCTTTTCCCATGAATCCTTGGTTTTTAACATGATTTCACTCCTTCTCAAGATTTCGAGCAAGTTATGCAAGTTTGAATGTATGGACACACATATTTGCCCTGTTCTTGTAGAATTACATCTGAAGATATAATGCTCCATCTGAGAAGTCAAGGCTCTTAAATTGTTAAGAAATACCCAGTAAGGGAAATTCTTTAACATATTATTCACTTCTTACTTCCTCTCCCTTTCCATCCATCTGTCTGTCTGTCTGTTAGTATGTTTCTGTCTCTTTTTCTCTCCCTTGTTCTCCCTAGTACTCTAACACTTATGTCCCTGTTATGAAATATCCCAGTGATGAAATTATCCCATGATAGTGTCAATGAACTTGTATTTTTAATCCCCCTTCCCCTCTGAAAAGCAGACTGCTTTTTAACCACCAACTTTGTTTCAAGGTATTCTCTACGAACTGTCATTAGATGAATCAAGTTTATTTTTTGATAAGGGTCTTTTTGGTCATTTTATGTTTTCCATAATGAGTAAATTACACTTCTTTCTCTTTGACAAAAATGCAAACGAGAAAAATGCAAAAGTGAAGTAAATATTTTGAATTTCAGTGTCTATGGAATTGTTCAAAAATGCCTGTTTTTTTTTTCCAGTTCTTTAACAATTTGCATCTTAAGTTAGAAAAGCAAATTTTGGTTTCAACAATGATGTAAGTCAAGCAGAATTGCAATGGTATCATTCATGATATATCTTCTTCTGTGCTTTGAGATGCATAACACAAGTTTCATAATACTACTTCATCAAAAGCATAGTTTGTAGAGAATACTTTATTCATTGATAAAACTCAAGTGATTGTTGTCTGTGTTGCCATGGTGATTGTTTTGGTCTGCATTGTTTTGATTGGTCATTTCAGTACTGTGTCCGTTGTAGAAGCCAATAACCAAAGTCAGTCCGGTGGCTTTGACCTGCGAACCCTCCGAGCTGTCAGAGTTCTCCGGCCCCTCAAACTAGTGTCTGGTATCCCAAGTAAGTCGGCGTATCACTTTCTCCAAACTTTCGGGCCTGTATGTCATACCCACAAAGGCAGACATGAATCAAAACTTAAGTCATCCATATCATATATATGAAGAGTTTGTTTGCAAAAACCGATAAGTCCATATTTGCCAAATGGAGATATCTGCGATTAAAGGTCAAGAAAAACAAAGAGAATAATAACAAAATGTTTGCTTCTTTTGACCATAACTTCAAAAATGTACCCTTTTATGTAGTGACCAATATATCATTTAAAAGGTATTATTTTGTACTTTATGACAGACACCGTACTTCAAAATCTTCAAAAATTGACTTATCGGTTTTTGCGAACAAACCCTATATATATGTGTATATATATATATATGGATACCAAGTATGAATTATCATCAGTGTACAACTAGAGTGTCTATCCATTCACAACATCTTTTTTATTATTACCAATTAAGGGTGGATCCAGGAAAAGTTAAAGGCGGGTGCATGCCCGCACCCCTCCCCCCCATTTTTTCTTTTTCTTTCTTTTGTTTTAACTAAAAAAAAAAAAGATAAAGAGGGGGCACGTGCCCAATGAGCCCCCCTCTGGATCCACCACTGATTACTGTTAAACCAACCAGCAGTGAAGTACTAAGAAAATATTCGGTTGTTTATACTCTTCAAAATTATGTGATATCTGCTGACACTGTTAACCTATGAGCATAAGGTTAATGCTGAAAGTTAGGATGATCTGGTGTATCTTTGAATGTTTTGTCTGAGAAAGATACAAAATTGTGAACAGCCACCAAGTCACTGGAATTTCAATTAACTTGCCACGCGGTATCAGATCTGCCTTTGTGAAGTACAGTACAGTATGTCCCCCAAAATATTACAATCAGATTTTCGCATTGATAACGCCAAATATGATGAAATTTTTTAAATGCTACTTCAGAGTCTTAAAATATAAGATTTTAGCTCTATTTTGCAGAAATCCCCATTTGGTTTGGTTAAGCGGTCACAGAGAAATGTGGATTGTTGTAAAGCATGTCATGAATCGGATTCTTCCAAGTTTAGCACTTCGATGCTCTTGTGTGTGAATAATAGAACTTGGACAGAAGAGATTCCCGACATCCTCTACAAAATTCTGTATTTCTCTTTGACCACTGAAGCAAATCGAGTGGGGTTTTCTGTAAGATGTGGGCAATGAGTTATAGTTTCATACCCTGAATTTGTATTTAGATTGATTCACTATTTTTAAAGTTATCATCGCGGAGGGCACCTTTGTAATTTTTGGGGGACATACTGTACAGGCCTTATTAAAAACTGGAAGAGAAGTAATACAAGCATCATACACAATAATACCTTAAGGTAATGCAAGTGCATTCATAACATCAAGTGGTGGCTCATTGAAGACCTTAAAGGGACTGTACAGTCCTGGTTGAGGTGAGGATTCAGCTTGCAACGTTTTTTGAGATATTTAGAGACCACTCAATGAAATGTTAAAGAGCATACAATTCTAAGGGGAATCAAAATTTTATTTGATGAAAATTAGTTTGGAAATGACTTAGATATCTAAAAACAAAGTATAACAAAGAGATCCTAATAAAAGTTGTGGCTTGTCAATTTCATTAGGATCGCTTTTTTGGATATCTCTTCCATTTCAAGACCAATTTTTATCAAATAGACATTGAATCCCTCTTGACATTACAAGCTCTTTCATATTTCATAAGAGATTTCTCATTATCTCACAAAAAAAAAATGTTATAAACCTGAATCATCACCTCAACCAGTACTGTACAGTCCCTTCAATGAATGCACTTCATGTGCAAGTCCACTTTCATGTGGACTCTTTGTGGCATTTATAAATGAAACATACTCAGAGCACAAAAGTTAGCAACTTGCATATTATGTTGTTAATCAGGACAAGGTCCACAGTCATGCTTCCCTCCACAAGATTAGAATTCAAATTACCTTGCTTTATTTCTCTTCCATTGCATAATGTTGTTGTTGTTTTTTTTTGTGTGTGTACACAACACTAACATCCTTATTGAGATATAGCTTATTCCATTTCAGGAATGGTACAGTTGTAAATTTGGCAAATCGGGAAAGTTTCCATTCTTGTATCATCCTTCTTTCCAGTGATAGCAATCTAAAAAACCACATGTATAATACATAATAATGACTTGTGTATTATATTTGTTCAAAGCATTGCATTATTATATTATCGATGCTGTATTTGGTTGATTGAGTGCCAATAACAACTTTTGTTCCTCCTACTCCAAATGCATTGCACAATTCGTAAGACTTTGTTAATGCAGTTTACCAGGGTAATTACAATATGAACATATAGGTTATGATAATGATATAAGATTATTTTCAATTTTTTTATTTCATTAATTTTTGAATCTAGGGGAAAGGACAAATGAATAAAAAGTGATCATGGTATAGTTGTCGGGACACAATGATTTGCCATACATCAGCTGTGCTGTGCCTGTGGATAATTGTGTTGTTCTGATAAAGTATGATTATTCAACTGTCAATACATGTTGGTTGTTTCATCAGTTGGTGTATTTTGGTATATGAAGTGTCGGTCATATTCAGTTTCTTGAAACCACAAATAGTTGATATTAAAAATTAACTACTTTATCATGTAATAACAATCTTTGATCATATTGTGTTATTGTCAAATAATACTACAGATAGTAAGTGTACTTTTTCAAGTTGTAGATGTATTTTGGTCAGAACACTTTTTGTTTTAAAGGTATTATTAACCATTTGCAGTTGAAATAAAACCCAAGCTTCAGTGCTTCCAGTGAATCCAGGATAGAAAAAAAAAATCAATCTAAAAATCTGAATCAGTATAATCAATGTTAAGTATTGTTAAATGTACACAATGTGAACAATAAGTATAATAAAAATGTTTCTAAACTAGACCATCTACAGTTATAATTTATTGAGAAAAGCAGTCATATCTTCTTATATCTATTGAAGGCTTTATGGTGAAATCTTTTATACAGTAGGATGTGTTGTGATACAACTGAACTACACAACAACTGTGAAATGTGATATCTCAAACATTTTTTAAGTCACTGCTCCCAAAGGTAAACAGGACCTTTAATCACAATTATAAACATTGAGGTCTTAGGGATGCTTTTTTTTTTTGAATAATTTTCTTTGCATGTTATACACTGAATAGTATTTTCCTTTGGATGACAGTGAAATGAAGGTAAAGCAATGCTATTTTGTGTGAAAATATATAGCAGGAAGCATCATTTCACACACCAGACCTTTATTTTTCTTTTTCCATTAATACACAATCGACTGTGCAGTCAAGTGTTTACACTCTGTGCCTAAGATATATTTCCAAGGTTGATATCATTTGTCTAGTCCACTTCTTCTCCTGTTCAGCTGCCTTGAATATCAACCAGCAGAGTGCGAGTCACAGGGATCAGTTTGGTATACCTATAGAGTATGAAGGTTTTGCACTAGCCACTCATGGTGCAGACAAATTCCCCCAAAGACTCTGCATTTTTTATGCTGAGTGTTCGAAAATCTTAAGAATGTAAGAGGACATCTAATATTGTCTTTTCCCAAGTTGGAGTTATAATCCAGGAATCTCCAGAACCAAGATTAATGCCAGTTCTACCCTCACTTCCTTAACCCGTTCTCTACGGGAACAGGGTGCCCCCTGTTTTGAAGCAATGGGAATTCGAATAATTTCGGGAGCAACAGGTTAATACTGTTTTGGGGGGAATTATGTACATGTAGCAAAGTAAGGGGTAATAATCAAGAGAAAATTTATATCAATGAATATTTTTAGCGCTAAATTATTGATGTGATGTTTCATTCAAAGCACATACCAAAAAACAACAACAACAGCAACAAACAAAATGAAAAATCATAGGCGATAGATATTATTACAGCATTTCTCATGTCACTTTGTTGGGTTTGTTTCTGATGTACATACATGTAGCTCTAAACAGCCTGCACAATCAACCATCAAGAACATGAAAAAGTACAAACGACCTTTCTGATCAAGAGCAGTCGTATCAAACTATATTTTATGACAAGATCTGATGTGTTCAGCATCCTCACCTATCTCATTCTTCTTCTTCTTCTTCTTTTTTCCTGCATACCAGCCATTAGATTCAATGGAATGTGTAGCCAAGGCTCCTCGTAAAAATGACATTAAAGTACAATGACAAACCAAATACATGCTTGTATTGTAATTGGTACATTCTTCTTATGTCTTTCCTACAAGGAAGTAGGGATCGCTTTTAACTCATTGTAATGAGTAGTACCAGCAGGTGTATTAACTTTATTGATTGAAGATCCCGTGTGAGAGTTTATTTCATTTTGGCATGGTCACACACCTCAAAAGCTCTTCTTCAGTGAGTTCGTGGAGCAAGTACAAACGGTACTTTACTAAATGAGTACAAAGAGGGCAATCGACTATACTGATAGACCATTTGTGACCCTGCACCACAAAACACACAAAAAGTCGCCAGACATGGAATTTTATGTAAGAGCATATTCTAAAAGAGCAGACTTCAAGCTCTAAAATGATGTATAACTCATATCAAATTGGCTCTCTTAACCTATCTAAATATTGGAAAGAAAGCACACACTCCAGAAAAATGTGAACTGAGAAAAGAGGCTCTGAAGCACAGGATCTATTCAGGCGTTTTAATCTTCACCATGCCATGCTACCTGTGCAATGAATGAAATAAAAACAGGATGAAAACCATTGGTTAAAACCAAAATGAAGGGATTATCAGATTAAGCTGAAATTGAGCATGTTCTATTAACACATTCTGCCCATGATAAATGCCAACTTTCAAAGCAGTAGCATCATCCTTCCGAAAGTTATTAGAGTTAAAAGTGAAGAGTGTATACAGGGTTTTTTAAGAAATGAAAGGGGGACTCTAAAGACACACCTACTCACATTATTCTAAAAAGGTGTTCGAGATAAACTGCTAAAACACACTTTCCTGTTTATTTCATGATACCAAATTTTGGCACAATGTAGAAGAAGACTTGCTCTTTCAGAAAATATAAAAAAGTCAAGATTGACCGAATTGACCCTTTTCACCTATTTTCAGTCCTCACACAAAATCAGTGCATGCAACTTTTTGTTCGTTTTGTGATGCACGGTCACATTTAGTCAACAATAGTCAAATTATTATGATATTCTGCAGGTCAGTAACTTTATAGACAAGGCCTCCAAAGAACACCAACATTTTATGGTAACAAGAGTGAGGCATAATATGCCGTGAGGCATAATATGCCAAGATTAAGTTGGTTAAGGTTTGGGCATATGGAAGAATCATTCTTTGTCGATTTGATAGCAACATTCCTGTAAACATCCCTGCAGATGCGGACTTGGTATATCCCAAGGGGTCAATGCCTGACTAAGGACCCCAAGATGTTTTGCCTTGGTACTAGCTGAAACATAAATGAGCACATTAGGGGTTAAAAACATGTCGTGCAAAGTCCATTTACACCTCGTTCATGTCATGTTCGATTAAATGGAGGGGAAGAAGGTCCTTAATTTTATGGTTGACTGCCTCAAAATTAATGCAACAAAGATTAAGTCATTCTTGTCTGCTTACCTTTAAAAGTGGCTGAAATAATTTCATGCATGAGAACAGTTACATAACACATTGGGATAGGTTGTCTGTTTTGACAGGAGCAAACTCATTTTGTCATGTGCCATTAGGTGTAATGTAATGCTCAGTCAAAGTGTTGATTATTAAGCTTAACCCATTCCAACCTTGTGATCCTATACTTGTACACTTATGCTTTCTTGTAGGCTATTAAAACAAAACAAAACAAAACAAAACAAAACACATTCATCGATAAAGTGGGGCCTACATTGTCATGATGGGGGACTGGAAACAAGCAACTCCTGTTTATCTGCTACCAGGCCTTAGGGCAAGCTTTCTGGTCATCAAAAATAACCTTGGTTGAAGAGATATAATCCATACAAAGATTAATATATCAACAATTCAGTGTATCGAAGAAGGTGTCATTACATTATGCAGGCTGAGACCCACTAGTATTTCTTGTAGATATGTTTCTCTGAGTGAAATTTTTCTCTCTTTTTTTTTTTCGTTTTCTTTGCATTTGTTAGTTGTAGTCAGCTAGGTCGGGTAATGCATACGTGTACACAAGCAATCGTCTTGCTGTGGTGAAATGTGTTTTGAAATGTGAATATGAAGAAGACAGTTGAGACATATGTAATATGTGGAATGTATGTTGTAATTTCCAGGATTTACATACGACACTTGATTAGGTATTGAGTAGCATTTCTAAATGATAAATAGATTAAGATTTTAACCCTTTCGTTTTGTGATGCGTGGTTCTTTCCTTCCTTGCCCCCCCCCCCCCTCGTTCAGGTCTCCAAGTTGTGCTGAAATCCATTATCCGTGCCATGGCCCCCCTGTTGCAGATTGCACTCCTCATCCTCTTTGTAATCATCATCTTCTCCATCACTGGGATGGAGTTCTTCATGGGCAAATTCCACAATGCTTGCTTCCTCAACGGTACGTCACATCATCATTTTTGTTTTCTCTCTCTCTCTCTCTCTCTCTCAAGGCAGAACAGTGACTTGCACCCATTCTGATACATAAAATTGGGCGCAGGAGCACTGCCCCTTTGAGTTTGTAGAGACCCCACCTGCTCAGGCCACACATGAAGCGGCTGAGAGAGGTATAATCACCAGGGTAACCAGGGGCAGATCCAGGCATTCTGTAAAGGGGAGGTGCCTTTACAGAAATTAAAGAGAAGTGCCAGAGGCCCCCCCCCCCTCATTTTTTATTTTTATTTCTTTTGTTTTAACAAAAAAATAAAGAGGGGATGCGATCCCGATGCGCCCCCCCAACCTGGATCCGCCACTGGTAACTTTTACGAGTGTGGGAAATTCGAACGTCTTAAAATTGCGTGCACAGAATGAGATGCATACCGCACTTTTCTGGAGTGCTCTTTATATTAGTGACCAATTAAATACAGACATTTGTATCACAGATGTTTTCCTGTGTGTGAAATTGAAATCAAACATAGAAAAAATAAATCACGAATTAATACAAATTTGATGAAAATGATAAGGACAAAAATAATATAAGAAATATATTAATAATCCTACTGAATATAGTAAAAAAGTTTATAAAAAAGTAGAAATAAAGTAATAAATGAATTAAAGAAGGTTAAACGTGAATATCATTAAAAAAAAATTTGATGGTAACAGAGGAGATATAAAGTAAACATGGAAAGTTATTAATGATGCATTACATGTGAAATCTCAAAATAAAAGTAATGCGAAAATTGATATTGATGGCGCATCAATCAAAAATAAAGATGATATGGTTGAAATGTTTAATTATTATTTCATTGATATTGGTTTTAATCCAAAAAAAAAATTACAATCAGATTTTTGCATTGATAACTTCCAATATGACTGATTGTGTAAATTCTATATCAGGGTCTAAAAGTATGACATCTAACCTATATTTTGCAGAAAACCCCATTCAATTTGGTAAAGTGGTCACAGAGAAATGTGAATCGTTGTGAAGCATGTCGTGGATGTGATTCTTCCAAGTTTAGCACTTGGATGTTCTTGGAACTGTGTATTAATGTGTGAACACAATAGACAGATCTTGGAGAGAAGGGATTTCTTACATGCTCTACAAAAATCCTCATTTCTCTTTGACCACTGAAGCAAATCGGATGGGATTTTCTGCCAGACATCTGTAATATGTTATAGTGTCATACCCTGATATTGTATTTGAATTGAATCACTATTTTTAAAGTTATCCATATGAAGGATCCTGTTTGTTTGTTTGTTTGTTTGTTGGTTTTTTTTTTTGGGGGGGACATAATTATGGTATACTGAATTCAGGGATACAAATGGGGGGGGGGGGACATAATTATGGTATACTGAATTCAGGGATACAACTGTCCTACACATATTCATCAAATGCGGTAACTCATATTATCTTTTAAATCACTGCTCCAAGGATAAATGATACATTTTTTAATGTTATAAAGCTTTATCACTGTATGAACTGCAGTTTATCTTTTGCTGCTTTTGTAATTTTTAATTATCTGATAAAACATTGGTTGAAATGTGGTAAGCTTAGAAAAGAATGGTACTGTGACATCATTGGTATCTCCATCCCCTTTTTCTTGTCCTCTCTCTCTCTCTCTCTCCGATGTGAGTACAGGATCAAGTCCTAAAGAATTTGCAGGGGATCCAGATGTGTGCGGAGACCGCCAGTGCCCTGAGGGCGCCGTTTGTGAGGAATACTGGGATGGACCAAATTTTGGAATAACGAACTTTGACAACATGCTGTTTGCCATGTTGACTGTATTCCAATGCATTACCATGGAGGGATGGACAGACATCATGTACAACGTAAGTTGGTTCCTTTAACCCGCTGAAGACGAGTCCAGAGTACACTTAGGACAGGTGTCTATGGGAAATGTGTGTTGTAGTGAAATCAGCCTGCCCTCAAGGGGTTAATCCTCTCATGTTGCACCAGCATCTGAAAATGCTCAGAAAATGTGGACAAACAGGTTGGCAGTGGTTACAGGAGAATGGAAATGTCATACTGGTACAGTACCAAAGAGTGATCTCATAGCCATTCACCACCATTGCCATGGAAACTGGTTCTTACCAAATGTCTGTGTACACAATGTTTGCATGCTAACCATGCTGGTACCCACTTTGAGCCCTTTCTGTTCAGAGTCTAGTGCAAGGATATCTTTTTTGGAACCAGTACTAAGATATAAGAACAGACTGTACGACATCATTACCTCAATACCATTGGTACTCTAATCTTCTTCTTCTTTTTCATCTTCTTCCACTCAGTTTTTGGTTTTCAGAGTAAAATGAATTAAGCAGAGTGGCAGATTGAATTTCCTCATAATTGTACATTGATAAGAATGATAGAAACAAAATAGATTTGTTTATATTTCAAAATTTAATATAGTTGTTTTCTCTACCCCTTTGAGGACGAGTCCCAAGTATACTCGAGCAATCATCTCTGGGAAATGGGTGTTGTACGAAAATCAAACTGTCCTCATGGGTTCAGGATCAGGCCTTTTAGAGTGTTATTCGATGCTTCTGCTTCTGCTACATACATTCAATGTGTGGAATCCATTTTTACAAGTTAGTCGTATACTATTTTGTATAGTGCTTGGACAATAAGTTATGGTTTAGTAAAAAAAAAAAAAAAAAAAAATATATATATATATATAGTCATATCTCCATATATTTTAGGCTTTATTGCAAAAATTTTATATGGTAGGATGTTTTGTGATACAATTGACCTACACATGTGCATTAAAAGTGATATCTTGAACATTTTTAAATTCACTGCTCCCAAAGGTGACCAGGATCTTTAACCCGTTGAGGACGGACTGATTTTGCTACAACACGCATTTCCCATAGACCCCTGCCCGAGTATACTCGGGACTCGTCCTCAACGGGTTAAATGATTAATCTCAGTCGAGTAATTGCAGAGTTCTCTACAGGTTGATAAAGTGATGACAAACTGCACAAAAAGTGGTCTTTGCTCAAAGCCCCTCCTTGTTTGTAAAATAGGTCAAGTGGTGGATAATAATTATACAAATGGTGCAAAGGACAGAGTGAATAGGTGAGAATTTGGTGCACGAGTTTAAAGTTTGGAATTCTTTAAACCCATGGGTGCAACAAGTTTATTTTAGACTGTTTCTAAAGTTAAATGAGAGCATTCATTCTCACTGATCCATGAAATAGGCCTGTGCATCATTTGTTTTATAAAATGGGCTCATAAATTCATGAAATTCAACCCTTTTTCCCCATCATTGGTCTGGTACACCTACAGCACTATGCAAGGCTTGAGCCATGCGTTCGGATTTTAATGGACGCATGGCTCAGTTTGGATCAGTACAAATGAATTTGTGATAATTGATCAATCAGATTGCTCAGGTTCTAAAGCCCATTTTATAATTGAATCTAAATAGAATTACATTTTTTTTTTAGCCTGAAGAGATGTCAAGATGTAATCAATACCAACCATTGTAAGAGTAGGACAGAATCTACATAGTGAACATTGCATAAGCAATTATGTACTGTCTGTCTGTTTGAATTGATGTATGATTTTCACTGTGTATCTTGACACAAGTATTTAGATACTCCTACAAATGGAGTATTGATTCAATAGGTGTATTTTTGTGTTACTCTTTGCTGGAGGTTGGCCATGTTTATGGTAGTTTCTTTGTGTAACATTTTGTGTGTGTGTGTGTGTGTGTGTGTGTATGTGTGTGTGTGTGTCTTTTTGAAATGTTATGTAATTTTCTTTGTGATTTTTGACACAAATATGTAGATACTCTTCACATGAATGGAACAGTGAATCAATAGGCATATTTTTGTATTACTCTTTGCTGGAGGTTGGCTTAGATTGCAGCAGTTCTTTGTGTAACATTTTATCCCTATGGAGTAAGCTGCTGTACAGTGTCCTATGATGATTTATTATGACAGATGTGAATAACAAGTGACATGCCATATAACTTGCATGTGTGGCGGGTGATCAGTTGTAGATGCGTAAGCATTCCCGGGAACCTGGCGGGTAAAGCGCTGCCAGACAAAACATCGCGGTGCGAAAGTCGTCCGTGATGTTTTGTGCAGGCCGCCAGCACGTCACCCACTGCAGCAAATGATGACGGTTGAAAATGTCATCCCTGGATGTTGCAACAATGAACTGTCACTCAGCCCCGTCGTTAGGGCTCAGCAGAGAGGAGCAGGGACTCCAAGTACTTTAGCACTTGTGATCTCAAGTTTCATGTGTCACTGTGTGTGCGCCCTAAATCAGACGTCGTAACCTGTAATAAAAAAAAATAATGATGGTATCATTAACAATGAAGCGAAGACTGCTGACTACAGATTGATGCAAGATTATCTCTTAAGAAATGGCACTCAACAGGCATGGAATTGGTTACTCTATGGTGTCTTCAAATACCAAATCTGGGATTGTCCGTAAAGTTCAAGTGAATATACTTTTAAAAATTCATTTTTCAAGGAAGGGATGATGAAAGCACATCAGTATATCCAGAGCCCTAGGTACTTCACCACATCAGAGCGTAAATTGGGGAATTCCGTATTCCAAGAATGCATTAAGGTGCAAGATGCTATAATCATCAGGCACAAGACTACACACTGTCCCTTCTTCAGTGTACATTATAATCCGTACACCTATTGTTTGTGTAAAAACCTGCATACCATGAAAGAGCTGTACTGGTATCTCCCCACATCTCTTCCCCCCCCCCCCCCCTTTCCAGCTGTAGTATACAACCATTATCGTAATATTCAAACTTCTTCCTCTTACCTAATCCTCCTCTGGAAATAATGTGTATTAATCTGATGCCCTGAGACCAAATGTTGAAATTTGTGGGGCACTCCAGAGCAAGGGCCATCAGTGCCAAACTAAGGCAGATACAAGCACTCATCACCAGCACATTTTGATACTGCATATTCTTTTTGAGCCTCTTTTATATCTTTATATATCATTGAGATGCCAAAGTTAGTGTCATTCTTTGACTAAATTTATGTGCAGGAATTAAGCTGTTGTCTTTCCTGCCTGCTCTGTCCTTCTTGATTTGTATTTTGGCCCTGCCATCAACGGTAGATGCCCAGGACCACAATACCACCCACAACGTGTAGTAATGTAACATGAAAGAGATTTTAATTGTACAGTTAAAAACAAAAACGAAAGCAAATGCTCTCAGGTAAACCAGGTATGTGTAATGCCAATGATAGTTTTTCAGACTCCAGATATTGCTCTAAAGCCCAATGTCCACTATGTGACCTGAGCCTGCGAGCTGGTGGTGAGCTGGTGCGAGTTGTATGGGGCACCTAGTGTGGCATGGCCCATTTTGTTACAAAGTCGTGGTCGTTAAGGGCAACTTTTGCGAAGAAAACATGCATTGAATTTTTGATTGAATTCATTACTTAAAGGGGCTTCTTGGAATAGGAGTTGAACGTGTACTGAGAGTGGTTTGCAGCATTGAGTGGTACGTATTCATTATCCCGTTCTTTTTTTCTCGGCAGTGCAACGATGCAGACGGCCCCCTCTATGTCTGGATGTACTTCATTCCACTCATCATCCTGGGTTCATTTTTCATGCTCAACCTGGTTCTTGGAGTCCTCAGTGGGTATGTTCTGGACCTCTCTCCACATCTTTCATTCATCCACCTGCCCATCAAGTGCAAAATAACCAGAAAGAATGTTTTTAGCCCCAAGATAGAATGAGAGCAGGTGTACCTGTAAATAGCCAGTAATTGAAATACTTTTGGACAGAATCTGACTACAGTTCAGTAAATATTGTTTGTCACACAAAATCTCTGTCTTAATTTGATTTTGTTAATCAGGGAACTCCCACTGCCATCCTCCCCCAACAAATACAAAAAAAGAATCTCCAACAACATGAATTTGTAAATGGAGGATAAACCCTCATACCGGTATATAATCTATAATCATATCTGATATAAGTGGAACATGACAAATTTTCAAATGAGCTTTAAAAAAATTCAGTGGTAATGATATGGTGACTTTTCTTAACAAATGATGCTGGTGGTGAAAATGATTCTAGTAATGATGATGAAGACAGTGATATATGAATATAATGATGTTGATAATGATGATGGCAATGGGTGCTAATGGTATTGCTGATGAGCCTGGAAATTGTGACAATGATGATGATGATACTGATGATGACATTTCAAAAATGACAGTTATGATGTTGATGGTGATGATTAACTCCAGGTGTTCATTGCAGATATGATTGTGACTGTGATGGGGATGATATTTCTGTGGATGTATAATTATACAAAACAAGTGTGTTCTTTCGAAACTGTGGTTTAGTGCACTATATGTCTTGATATTTGCATGATGTTTGCTGTAAAAGTTTGCATATCATTCTTTTCAGACCATGTTTCAAAATTTCCATTATGTTGTAACAGTAGCAGCAGTTGAAGATTGTCAAAAGATTGCAAGGTCAATCAAATCATGTTGCTATTAAATAGTTTTCATATGGTCAGAATGTTACAAATGTAAGGCAGCAGGTAGCCCCTCGAGTTAAACTGAAAATATATGTAAAACACAACCATCATATAATTACTGTATATGATATACAATTGTAATTAATACAAAAATTCCTTACACATTCAGAACGTGTGATCGGAATGGCTTTCCATTCAGTGCAATTTTGTTGTCCATTTCTTTTTCTTTTTTTTTCTTTTTTTTTGTGTATACACAGGTACAGACATAGAATACCTTCATACAAGACACAGATATTGCATTGATATATTGGAATGCAAGGGATATAGGATCTGGATCTGGATCAAATCCAGAAATACATGACATTAGTGAAAATATTTAGGTTAGTATTGGTGAAGATAATCGGCTGAGGCATTCAAGCCCTTTTCCACTAGCTTCTCTAACTATTATACATCATTGTTAGAAATGAGCCCCTAGTGTGTATATGTTAGAGGGAACGTGACAATTTTGCCATGTTCCGTCTCCCAAAATCTGATTTGAGTGGATTTTTTTTTTTTTTTTTGTGGACAGGTTCATATCATTAGCATCATGCATTGTGTCATTTTATGGATTCACAAATTTAAGTGTGATGCGAGGAAGCGAGCAAACTAGTTCGGTCAAAATGTGGCAGAAATTAAAATGCACAAAAATGCATTAAGATACATCTTGGCAGAGTACTAGTCAGCAGATTGATGCAGAGACCGAATTTTTTCTATCGCTTTTGGCCATTTCCCCTCTCCCAAACGTTCGCCTCATGCGTGTCCTTGCCCAGACTTCCTCGCGTTGCTACTCAGCTGACGTAAGAACTCCCTTCCATTTCTGATAGCGGTGATTAGAGATGGGTAGACGTGAGGCCGATGGCTGTGACGCTGAGGGAGAGAGATATAGCTCTAAGTGCATCAGATGGGGCTAAGAGCACTCGAGGTTATTGTGTGCCAGCTAGCTCCGCCAAACACCAACGGTCACGGAACCCTAGCTGCGCACAATGTGTCAGTACTTGTCAAGTGTATCTAATAAAGCTAAAAGGCGAGAGCTGCTTTTTCCATCGGAGCAGCTTGCGTGTGTGCATGCTTGCTCTACGTCATGGCGGTACTGTCTACTTGCCTGTATTCTGTATACCACACATAGCATTGAATACACCTCATGTATCTTCCTCTATCACACACACACAATCACACATGTCTTTCACACAGTATCACATATCTCACACACACAGGATCATATACTACGCTGTAGTATCTCACATTTAATAATAGATATCATTCATCTCACACATACAGTATCGCACAACTCACACACAGTATCACATATCTTTGCACACACAGTACAATGTATGCCACACATCTCACACACAGAGTATCACACATCCCACACACACAAGGTCACATAGTATCAGGCACACACAGTTATCTCACTGTCCAACACAGCATCGCATGTGTCAAACACACATAATCATACATTGCTTACACACACACAACACAGTTCACATATCCCACAAGAGTATGTATTGTCATAATATGTCACAAACTCACAGTATCACACATTTCACCGTGTCATACATCTCACACCCACAATATCACGTCTGATACACACACATACATCTTTCACACACAATACCACACATCACATTACGCACACAGTGTTACATCTTGCACACATCATCACACTGCTGACATACACAATGCCATACATCACATCACACACATATGTATACACACGCTGTGTCATACATCTCACGCAAGCAGAAAAGCACAGTTTCAAACATTTTGCATGCACAATATCATACATTTTTTCTGTCGCACACACAGTATCACATTTCACACTGTCACAGTACCGCACTGACCTCTCACAGTTTCACATCTCACTTAGACATGAACAGCATTATGCATATGTTTACACAGACAAACATAGTTTCATATGCACACAAGCAAACAACCACACAGAAAAATAGCTGATCACCAATATGATAACTTAGTTCACCGTTAGGGCAACATCTGCACTAACATCACAAACCTTTCTCTACAGGTATGCATATAACTTAATCCAATAGCCGTCTACCAACAGACATCATTTACCAAACGTAAACCATATGCCATAAACCATACACCAAACATGCAAAACACTTTGCATGTTTGTTTCAATAAACCGTTATCAAATCATATCATATCTAATCAAATCAAATATACTACTTTATCCCGCACATGACTATAAAAAATGCCAAGTTTTACCATTACTTTACAGTCTTTACAGTCACTCTTCCTTGTCACACACAAACATACAATGTATGTACTACCATTTTTAAACATGTTATTTACTACAGTCAAACCTGTCTTTTATGTAGCCACCTTTCTGTATTGGCCACCTGCTGTATACGACCACTAAAAACTATTCCCTCAGAGAGAAAAAGCATGATAAAGAACCTGCTTATAGCAACCACCTGTCTATAATGGCCACTTTTTCATCTCCCTTGAGTGGCCACTAAAGACAGGTCTTCATTGCAACTGATTGACAAATTGCCCTACATCGACATAAATCAACATAAATTTGAAAGACAGGTTTGACTGTATTTGCAAGCTCAGAGCTTATTCTACTTGTACATGAAGACGAATATTTGGTAGGGACTTGTGCAAATGGTCAGGAGAAGTGGAAGTTCTTTATTTGTTTACACCCCTTCAAATAGTATTTGGGGGCTTGAATATTGACTAAAAATGGTACCCCCCCCCCCCCCCCACACACAAAAAAAAAGTACCAAAAAGGTGCCCAAATCGATTATTTATAACAGTAGCACAAAACAGAAATTGCAGCTCATGGTTTATTTCTCTTTTTTTTTTTCATTCCAGTTTGAGTTAATATTGTAACTAATGGCAGCATTCATGATGTATGGTTCAAGCGACTAGACAGTATTTCACAACTAGCTAGAAAATATTTCATAGCCATTTGGAAAACATTTCACAACTATCTAGATAACATTTCACAACCAGCTAGAGAATGTTTTACGACTAGTATGAAATTATTTCACAGCTAGCTGTAGACAGCATTCCACACCATGCAAGAAAATGTTACACAACTATCGAGAAAATATTTCACAAGTGGCAAGAATATATTTCACAACTTGCCAGAATAATCATTTCCAACTTCCTGAACAATCTTTCACAGTAAAGTATCATGCATATTTTCACCAATAACACCTATCCAGATAATTACCAGGGTTGTCAAAGGAGAAAAAAAATAGTTGATGCATAGAAACTAATTGATCTAATCCAAGTTGCCAGCCTTTATCCCCCACCCCCCCCCCTCCAAAAAAAAGAGACTTTAGTAATCTGACGGTCCTCTGTTCAATCACCCGCCCACCCCAAACCATTCTCCTCCTACCCACCGACCCCAAACCCTCCCACCCCCCACCCCTCCCTTATCCCCTCTCACCAACATGGTGCAATCACTGAGGCAGACATGTTTATTTTCTCATGTGCTGCTGTGGCTGGCTGGCAAGCTGTATCATTAGCTGCCAGTTAGTCTTATGCCAGACTTCTCACCAGCCCACTTACAGACCCTAGTCACTTTAATATGGCGACTCCCCCCTCCCCCCCCCCCCCCACCCGCCCTGACCCCTTCTTGCAACATGATAGGCAGCATATTATTGCAAGGTTCATAATCATCTGGGAGATGAGCCTAGCCCTCCCCTCCCCCTCCTATGTCGCAGTCTCAACTCTGGACCTCATGCATTTATGCAAGTTTCTGCATACATGGACTCTAGCTGAAAGCACTTTCCCTCGCGGTTTTGACCGAATAATGTTTTTTCGCAAGTTGTGCGTGTATGCGTGTGTATGTGTGTGTGTGTCGGTACATGTATCCTGCGTGTGTGTGTGTGTGTGTGTGTGCATGTAATGCTGCACCGTGGTAGAATTGAGTCTGGATTTAAGGAGACTAGAGAAGGGGCCCTGGTAAGGGTTTATGAATACTGTAAAGCAACGCAGAGAGCATATGAAGCTTTTGCCTTATGTAGAAAGCTTATTAGCATTATTGGTGTGTGCACCATTCCAACTGATGGATTTGAATTGATGGCTGGTCATCAATACATCCATATTTTATTTTTTAGGGTTTTCTCTTTGTTTCTGTGTTTGATAATATTTGCAGCCTGTGAACCTTATGTGAATGATACTCTGGCATACTCTAATGGACATGAGGCAGGATAGAGAAAAAATACAAGACATGATTTCAACGAAATAAGTTGCAGTACAAACTGCACTACGCTGCATGCCTCTAAAGAAAAATATGTGTGGTGACCTATATTTCTACATATCACAATTCATGCAGTGATGAACGAGTGTTGAGGCAGGGATATTGAGTCACAGTCATCAAACTGCAAGTCTTTAAGCTGATATAAAAACATCTATTCATGAATTAAGTGTCTGTTGTAAAAAGGAATTAAGATTACTGTGTGATGATAGAGAAATTACTTCTAACAGCCAAGAGCCATGCACTGAATCAGGAAAGCTGGTTAAAAGATTATTCAGCTACAAATCTATCCTAATTTGATAAGAGGAAAAAAAACAGAATATAAATGTTGATATTCTCACAGGAAATGCACACTGTCAGTAGTTGATTAGGCAGATTTAATATATGAAGAGTTTGTTTGCAAAAACCGATAAGTCCATATTTGTCAAATGGAGATATTTGCGATTAAAGGTCAAGAAAAATAAAGGGAATAATAAGAAAATTTTTGCTTCTTTTGACCATAACTTCAAAAATATACCTTTATATGTAGTAACCAATATATCATTTAAAAGGTATTATTTTGTACTTTATGACATAGACCGTACTTCAAAATCTTCAAAAATGGACTTATCGGTTTTTGCAAACAAACTCTTCATATACATCTACTGTATATGTGTACTATATCTTATATGTTATTGTTATAGTGGGCCCTTCATTATTCAGTTCCGTAACTTTACATTGGGTTTCCCATGAACATAAAAACAGAATGAATAGCTAAAATGAATATACAAAGCTCATGACTTATTAAAGAATAGAAAGGAATCCAGACATAGGGCATTAAAAAATAATAATATTAAATTGTGTATATCAAATTGTAACCCTTTTGCCAGAATGAAAACAGTGTGTCAAGGTACCCTAGTAAGTGTATTCATTCCCCACACATATGTGTACCACACATACAATGTGTATGTGCATATCAACATATATATGACATAATATAAACATACAAACATACATCTATTTATCTGCCCATTACATATATTATATGAATAGGCACATGAGTTCATCTGTAACATTCAAATGTTGGTACATTATTTCAACCGCTCCCTTCACTACTACCTCACTTGTACATAACAAGGAATATTCTAGAAGTTATGACTGCATAATATTTCTCACATTTTCTTTGGGTTTTTTTTTTTTTTGAGTACCGTTAGCTTTAATTGTATATATCTCATTTTGAAAAGAATGGGGTTTGCTCATTTTGTGATGAATCTCTTTATATCTTATTCATATGTATATAAATACATGTAGAGATAAACAGATATATACAGTAGATAGATAAAGATATGAACTAAGTGTGAATTCAAATGTATCTCTTTGATTAGTGTATTATTTCATTATGACATGACTGTTGATTTGTGGAAGCGAGTACCCCAGATGAACACTGAAGCAGAAGGAAACATCGGTAGAAAGCAAAGTGATGTCAGTGTGTGTGTGCAAAGAGACCAGGCGGCAGGCTGCGTCGTTAAAACCCGTCCACGCGCAGCGCGCCCCTCGCCAGGAAGGTGCAACCGAAGGCCGCGGATAATGAGAATCAAATTGATCGATACCGGGAGAGGACACTCGCATGCGATTCCCGCCACAATGCAAACCAGTAATCAACCCCCGCCAACCGGTAGAGAGAGAGAGATGCGGGAGGATGTGTGTGGAGACTCATAGGGGGGTAGAACTCTCTCCTCTCTCTGAATGTCAACTGCAATGAGCGGCATGGTGATTAACCAGCGCCAATTGCCGACCATGTGACACATGCATGACTTTCTCCTCCGTCTGCGATTCCTCCATTCTCCCTCACCGCCATCTTTTCTTCACTCGTTCTATCTCTCCCTCCCTCTCTCTCTCTCTCTCTCTCTCTTATCTCACATAGACATTACTGTTTTTTGCTGAGGGATGGTTTAATGTATGTTTAAATATCTCACATGTTTGTGTGTGAATATATATATATATATATATATATATGTCTGTCTGTATGCATGTGTATTTGTACATTACAAGTAGTATACAAACATATTTAAATATATTACAAGAATATGTATATTACATATATGATAAATATATACTTCCATGTATATTCACATATACATATGTACACACATTGAATTGCATTTCTCCCAATATATTTCTTTTTATCAAGCCGTCGTCAGGGGGAAAATAAAACAGAAGAAGCAGCAAGCAGATATGACAGTTAACTATAAAAGACCAGACACATCTCACTTATTCAGTAGCATGTTCAACTCAAGTACTAGCTTAAAAGACCAAACACATCTCAGTTATTCTGTAGCATGTTCAACTCAAGTACTAGCTACAGTACCATCTTTTTTTGTGGGGAATTTATAGTTGCATTTGTGTGTGCATGTGCGTGAATGTGTTTGTGGGTGGGGGGAGGGTATGTGTGTGTGGGGGGGTTTGTGTGTGTGTGAGATAGAGAGGATCGTTACTTTTTTTTCGGTGAAACTGCTGGCTCAGCAAAAGTAAATAACCTCTGCATGACTTGCTTGGAGAATACCACGGTAGAATTACATTTTCCAATTCCATGCCTGAGAGACGGGAGTAATTTTGGCAAAATAGCTGGAGCAAATCTTTGTGCATGGAGCCTTCTTCTTTTTCGGATGCGCGAGCCGTACTATTAATGTCAGCCAACCACTTGCACGCTCTTCCAGAGTCCATAAAGCACGAGGCACGGAGCTGTGTCGATTAAACCACTGTGCGTGCAATTTGTGCAATCTAAGCCAGATGTGGAATGATATTGCGTGGTATTGACTTTATTTGCTGAAGAGACATGAATTTACTGATCCATATGATACAGGAGAGTGGGGAAAAACCATGACCCCGGTAGCACGGCAGTCAAACTCATTTATTTATCCTCGTTTCTCGATGCATTCTGAGAACTCCGGCTCACTTTCATTCAAAAAAAATTCATCTCTTGATCCTCTTTATTCACAAAACTCTTCTCAAGAAGGTTTCCTCCATTTTTTTTCCCAACCTTGAGAATGTGCAAACATGTTTGGCATGTGTACTGATACTTCCGGAGAAGTGTTTGCCTCTGTAGAATTTCCAACTCCCTTGTTGGCTCTTGTAGTGCATCTAACTTTCCTTCTTCCATTTTTTTTTATTACTTTGTTTGCGGAGTATTTCACTGAAGCTAAAGCCCATCAGTGTGTCTTGCTACACTGTGCTTTAGTGTGTGTATCATACATAATGTCTGTGAGATTCGTTTCATGCAAAAAGTTGCAAATTTAGTGATTGGATTTTATTTGTGTGTTTGCGTGTGTGATCTGCTTTGACTGGAAATCCTCCACAGGATTTCTTCCACATGTGATGTTTTTTTAGTTGATCTGTCTCTCGCATGACCTTTGGTGATGTTTAGCAAGGCTCAATACATTGTGGCTAATGCAGGTTATTGTTGGAAATAATGACAACAACAAAAAGTAAAGAAAAATGAAATTATAGAGGAAACGTGGGGATTTCTTTCATTATCATAACAAATTCTCATTGTTTTGGTTCTTTCTTCCTTGTTCTTCATGTCTTATTTCTTACCCTATCAATAATAACTTTTGGATTGTGTGGTCCTATTCTGCCCATCAGTTTCAGTTCTTAACAGTGTGCAACAAAACTCATCATTGAAGTAGGCATCCATGTGACTTTGATCTCCTAATTTTTTCAAAGAAAAACTTTTGGTGTAGAAGTGTCCAATCTTTGTAGTCAGAGTCAATGTGCTCGAAAGTGGTGGCAAGTGGCATCTGATCTTCACTGCTCCAGGAAGTCCAACTTTCTCTGTCATGGATGTGAGAGAACCAATGATGCCAGCATGGTTGAAGATGATGAGGAGGAGCAGGAGGAGGAGAATAATGAAGAGGATGCCTCTGATGAGGGATGATGAGATGCTGCCAGTGATGATCATCATCATGAATATTATGTTCATGGTGATGCTGATGGCAGTAATGACGACAACGACAATGATGATGATGACGATGATGATGATGATGAGGATGATGATGATGATGGGCAGGAGGAGGAGGAGGATGCATGTGATTAAGGATCAGGTGCAGTGAGGGACGATGATGAAGATGATGATGATGACATTGGTGGTGGTTGTGGTGATGTTGATGTGAATAATTTTAGTGTTAGCTGTTGCTCCAGACCCAATCTATCACTACTAATGAATCTTGTTTTCCACTGCTTAATTGTTTCACAGAGAGTTTGCCAAGGAGAGAGAGAGGGTGGAAAACCGGAGGGCGTTTCTCAAACTCCGGAGACAGCAGCAGATTGACAAGGAGCTGAACGGATACCTAGAGTGGATCTGTAAGGCCGAAGAGGTTATGCTGAATGACAAGTCCATCTCAGAGGAGGAGAGGGAAGCCATTGAAGGTAAAAAGCAATTTCCCTTCCCTACCACCCCTTCTTTTAAAAATGGAACAGTCTAAGTATATACACCAATGCACTGTTTCACGAAAGTTGTCAGCCCCGATAAGTTGTCAGAGTCTGACAATTTCAGTAAAATCCTTGGTTTTGATTGGCTGAGAAGCTCTGGTCACTGACTGTTGCTATGGTAATTTTCAGAAACTGACAACTTGTCGGGGCTGACTAGTTTCATGAAACTGTGCCCAGAATACTGCAGCAGTACAGGGGGGCAGTATAAGTCAAAATTCCATGTAATAAGTGGAACTTAGTAACTAATTACAGTTCTTCATTTGTTGTTGTCTTTGAATTTTTGTTATACAAAGTCAGAAAGTCATCTCATTCAACTGTTTCTTATTTGTGTTTACAATATGCGTGTAGGAATAAGCCAGGGCTGTTAAGACATTTACTACGTATGTATTACTTTTGGATCAAATGTTGTGAGATGTATAACAGGAGACTTTTTCGCCATTTCAGGATTTTAACCATTGTATAATTCTGACAAAATAAAAATGCTTCCCTATCAAGAATCTCCTGTCAGTAAAAAAGTATGAAAACAAGGTTTTACATAGAGGGGGAGTTAATTCCTTTTTGATTTTTGGAAGCGGTTTAGTTCTAAAATGTCTGAATGGATATACTTTCTGTATTAATTGATGTAATTGCAATTACTGTGTCTTATTGCATGCTGCTTGATGCTGTAGAGCACAGTTTCATTTTTTTTTATTATTCGCAAGCATGCTTTTGCACCTACGTACGTCATTGTAACTCCTTGTCCACCCATACAACTGTACGTGAAATGATTTGTTGAATTTATTGCTCTCTGTCTTTGGAAGAATCAACCGAAACAAATTTATGTTTCCCTTTGTTATTTTATTTTTCCGTATCGCTCTGCATTCCCCAATGAGCAGCACGAAGGAGAGCCGCTGCCATGCGGCAGAAAGAACTGAGTAATGGCAAATCGCCCACGCCCGGTGTAGCTAATTACAGTCTAGGTGGAGTGCCCAATAAGATATTGTCACACGCGTGCCTCCTATAACATTTGTTGCACATCTAGCTCCCTATACCTAACATCTTGTGATTGGATATGTTATTACAAGGCTGTAGGGGCCTTTCTTTTTAAACGAGATCCCTATGGCACCATATGTTATATCATCCGATGTGATATTGCACAATGGTTGATGCGTGCATCCACATGTAACACACACTCAATATCTGTTTCTAACATACTGTATGTCACCTGTGGGCCAATGGGATGTCTCCATCCCAATAAAAGTCGCAAAACAGACAACACATCATCTGAGAAGCAGAAGGGCCTTTGTTCTACTGACTACTCACACTTACTTCCTTCTGCTTCTCATTTGATGTAATGACAACGTTAATAGTACATGCTACTTCTCATTGATAGGCACACCTTTGAAAAACAAAATATATAACACATCAGAACAAACATGTCTTGTGAGGACCATAATGTAATTAGCGTTAAATGGGACTCATTAAAAATTGTTGGGGTCAAAAGGTAGCTAATGATTTTCAGAGCCCTTTTGTGTATGGCAGTCAACATCAAAACAAAACAAAAACCAACATGATAATGGGAAAAAAAATCAGACGGTAAAAAGACATCAAGACAAATCACCAATTTACAGTACCTAAGATTTAAATGGGACAGACATTTGAAAATAGAACTCCCTGGCTTGTATCCTTGCATGATTTCAAAGGCCACATGTTAGTTATGGACACTTCTTTCATTACATCCTACAACCCAACCACATTAACAGACACATCAATACATGTACAATCAAAGACAGATGTAACCTAATGGATTGATATAATTATCAGGATTGAATATGTATGTCTGTGAGAAGCACATTACTGCCATAGTGTACGCACCTATATCTTCACTTGTATGGATACTAACATTTCTTTTCCCAGTACACCACGTCTGTCTAGTTTGTTCAACTGTTGTTTGTGAATTGCACATATTTGCTGTGACTATGATATATTCTGTGTACAAATGATTCTGTCTTAACTCGGGTAAAAAAAAAAAAAAACAACTCTCAGTTGAAGTTTTGATCTCTAAGTGACAATATTATATTCCTCTCTTTTCCTCCTCAAATATTTAAACATGATGCTGCAGCAGCACATAAGTTAGTGTGTCTGTATGTATGTGTGTGTGTGTTTGTGTTTGCCGAGAGTGCTCAGTATTAGCAACAATTTGCCAAGGTCGCAGGGATCGATCACCATTTATCTACTCCGGTTGATGGGCGGGGGTTGGAAAGCATTGTAGAGTACTCTACGTCTATCTCCGTAACTATCTCTTGCCCCTAGGAACCAGACACCTGTTAGAATGTTCAGTTCCTTTCTGACTGCTTCACTGGTTAACCCCCTTCCCACCACTGCCTCAAAATACCACTAGGCTTGTGTACAAACAAGTCACTTGTGATCCCTAAAGAGTTGATATGAGTGAGGCACATATAACATACAAAATTGTATAGACAGAAAGATATATAGGTAGATAAAGTGAGAGAAAGATATATATCTAAATTTATATGTCGTATACACTACATGTATATAGCACATATATTTTATATACAGAAGGATATATAGATAGATAAGGAGATATATATATATATATATATATATATATATATATATATATATATATATATATATATATAAAATTATGTTATATACACTACATATAATTACTAGAAAGCCTGCAAAGTTCTTTATCAAATAATGGCGTTGGTTCATTGCCACTAATCATATCAAGTAGGATTAATGGTAGTCATTGTGAATATGTACACATAGAAGTGTATGGCCCACTTATCTTGTAAACAGTTTTGTGGATACCTAATTATGCATCTGGTATTTTCATAACTATGCAGTATGTAATTTGAATCGAAACTAAATTGAGTAATCCTCTTCTATGTTTTCAGAAGAGCTAAGGTTTTATATCTGTATTTCCAGTTTATCACGAAATACATGTATATGATTTTAAACCATTAAAAAAGTTTAGATATCGAACAGTCAAAACATTGAAGGAGCAAAGTAAGATTATTTTCAAAACAGTACAAAGAAAAACAGAGAAACTGTTAGTAGATACATACAAACATAAGCTCATTATCAGAGTTTTTTTTTATTGCATGTAACTGATTGGAAAATAGTGTATGTATATATGTACAGAAAGCAAAAAAAAAATGAAGAAATGTTTGTTAATCTTGCAGATATCCCAAAATATATTGATTATTAACTATGCTTATAGAAATAGAAGCCTGAATTACTTTTTTTCACTCAGAACTATTTTTCACAGATGAATGTTTAACCATCCACTTAGTGGAGGATCAAAAAGGTCATCAGTGACCTGTAGGAATTCACATGTGACACAAGACTTATGTCATGTGACACAAAATTCATGCCATGTGACATGAAATCCACATCAGTTAACATTGTCTGGCTCTCAATTTTGTGGAGAAGATGATGGCTAGACCAGGGGCCCATTTCATAAAACAGTTTGCAGTGATCGTAATTTACAATATCTTAGCTGTCACCTTAGAAGCCTGCAGGCAACAAGCACTTTGATTTTTATTTCCCTGTGGTAACTGTGGATGTCATTCATTGCATTCATTATAGAGTGCCTTAAGAAATAGGTCCAAGGATCAAAATGTTTGCTGAGACACACACTAATATATACTTTTACTCCCAAACAAACCATGAAAAAACAGTTTCTATAATGAATCAGAATAAAAGTCCTTCCGAACTGCCATTAATTGTCCATCATTAGTTTTGCAATGGATTTCGAATATTTTCTTCCCTTTGATACTATTATGGCTGAAGGGACAAAGATGGTGGTAATCGTAAAATTCATGCATTTAGGTTTTTGTCCCCTTTTTAACCGATTATCACTACTTTACAGTGCTAAAGACAATGAGCACTGTAGTTGTTTATGGCAGCATATTCTTTGGGTAGAATGGAGTCTCTCTAAATCTTACCCCTAGGGGTTAGCAGTAATGATATCAGCAAATGCCTACCAGCCAATATACAAGAAATATTCACCTATGAGAAATTATCACACCACATATTATTGGGATATGTATTAGTAAGTCACAGTCTAATTTGCAATAAATTTGAGGTACATTGAACTTGTTTTTTGCCCAACAATATCCAAAGTACATCAGCTATTCCATTTATATGATATGGAGTGTAGAATGGTGCCCCTGTTATCATTTCAGTGGAGAAAGAAGAGAGAGAAGAAAAAAATGAAGGCAAATGGAAAACCAAAAAGTAAACAGAATATTGAAAGAAAAGGATGCTGAGCAAAGATAGAAATAGTCTTTACATTATCATAGAGGGTAAAAAAGAAAAAGGTAATAGACAAAGAAAAGATGCAGAAATAAAAGAGGGGAAAACAGAGATGTAGAAAGAAATATAGAGAGAAGAGAAAATCAAATCTTTACAAGACAAAGATTTGCACTGAGCTGAGACCACATTATGTACATGGCTTCGGTACTCTCAACATAGCTGCATATCTGTGGCGGTGATGAACATGCAGGGCCCTGCCAGCATGGCGTTTGCCCATATCCAAGTAGCCTCATATCGCTTAGCATAATACGCTTCCCTCGCTCACAAAAAGTGCCTGCCACCGTCGGTAAGATGGGGGCACCGTTGACGGAGGAGAGCAAACGCAGTCTCGTCATGCACACAAGTCGTGCATTTTGTTCTGTTGAGCGACCTTGTGCAGTGTGTATGCCATCTGCTGTCATGTCTGCATGTATACATGGGACTTCAGGCTCTGTCCATGCCCCTCTTTCCAACATAAAGACCCATATCTTGGACCAACCACACATATACATGTTCAGACTTGGTTTTGTATGAATAATTTGTGATCCTGCAAAGCCAAAAAAAAGAAAAGAAAATGGTTTTTGGCTCACTGATTTTCATTCTCTTGTATTCAAACCCAGTGGGGATCGATGGGCGTTACTATGTTTTCATGTAGTATCTGAGGAAGAGAATGCATTTTTCATCATTTTGTCCATGCAGTGTTCCTCCATGAACTGTTAGGGAGCTTGTCTATTGATAAGATACTTTGTCAGGAGTTAGCATTGCATAGTCTGAAAGATCCACAATGCACACACATGTAATAATGGATTTTAATTCAGGGCGCGCAAATTAGATATATGAATGAGAATAGAAACTGCTGCTTTACAGTTCATGGCAGTCATGATCATGCCACATGGCAACTGACCGTTAATGATTGCCCCGACACTGTACAGGCATGCTAACCTGGAAACATTGAACTGCACATTACTTGAATATGAGACCATTCTGAAGCAAATAATTTTCACACAACAATAGATATGGAATGTACTCTTAAATAAATCCACAAGGATTGGAACAATCATCCCCCAGCATTCCCACTGATTCTCACTGATCAGGTACTAGCCATCCCCTTTAAATTTGCAAATGAGAAGCCTGCCATTTTTTGAGGGAGTATACACATTTTGCATATGAATTTTGTAAATTTAGACCACGGGAATGTATCTATCCTTCTAGATATGAACCAATGCTTGCTGTATACTTCCAGAAATCAAGGACAGTGGCGGTTGCAGTGTGTGTCCACAGTTACTGTATAAACCTTGTTCACTACAGTCAGTAAACAGCATATATGTGTGTGTTGGTGGTTTATGTATATTATACATATTGAGTGTGTATCAGTGATTGGTGTCTCTAAGCAGTTCTAGTGTGTGTGTCCATAGATAGCAGATATGTATTCCCTAAGTGGTTGTCATTTACATTTACACTAATATGAAAGTTTAAGAAACATATACACCTCTTTACACCAATCATACACATATACCCAGGCACACATCCTGAGGCATACATACACACACAGCCAAACGTAGACACTTTATAGCAACAACACACACACATGCGCACACACATCAAAACATAATATACACTCACTCAAACATATATGTATACACACACACCGAAGCATACACACCCACACCAAAACATATATATAATATACACACACTGAAACATATACGCACACACCACTGAAACATAATACCCACACCCATATTTTTTCAACAACCAATTCAAGGATATGTCCAGACAGTCATGCTCTGACCTTTGCCGAAATATGTAGAATGCTCAGTTTATCAAATGTCAAATATGCTCCCATAAGTGGAACACATTCTGTGCTTTATTGACATCCATCTTGTTGTTATACACTGAGGCAATCAAATAATATATGTTCCTCTTTTTATCAAATGCTCATATATGAAATGCCATTGGATTTCGTCCTTGATGCATCTGTTGTCTGTGCCTTTGAATGCCGCGTATGTCATGAAGATTACCTCCGTTCATCTCATCTCTGTTTGCTTTCTCCCCCTTCTTTCTATTTTTACCACTTCACTCTCATGTTAATATTTACATTTTGGATATCCATTCCTATATTATTAACATTCATCTAACAATCATATTGGCTGCTTCTATTTGGCAATTAACATATTCATATTTCTGACTTAAAAAAAAAATGGGATAAAATTTAAATGGATATTTCTTTAATCTGGACTAACATCTTTGTCTCTTTCTATAAACTGTCTCACATCACCATTTTGATGTGATTCCACTTTCACTAAATCTTACTCTCCTAAACATGTCATTCTGGTATATCTATCCCATATCTGTTTTCTACAATGTGCATGCAATCCATACTCCATTCCTCATTTGCTTAACATCTGGTGCTCTGGAAAACCCCCTCCCCTCAAAAAAAAAATCTAACAACAACAAAAAACAATCCTTGGTGTGTAATAATGCGTGCTGATCTGCGTCTGGTTGCGTTGTGTTTATGTGTAAAATTCTAACATCTCATTTTTTTTCTTCTTGCTGATTCTGCCAAATTTCTGTCACTTCTTCTGGTGCATTAATCACATTTCTGTCACAACGTATATCCTGCATGCTGTCTCTTTCTTTCTCTCTTTGTTTTAAACATTTAATCTGAAATGACATTAATGGTGACACTAACAGACTCTAGTAAAGACTCCTCCACCTCATCTTCTAAAAAAGAGAAAAAGAAGAAGAAGCGGAAAAAGAAGTTCATGAGGCTGCGGAGGGCAGAGAAGCGTCTGCGATTCGGGATACGGCACGCCGTGAAGACACAGGCATTCTATTGGCTCGTCATCGTTCTCGTTTTCCTGAACACCATCTGTGTAGCGATAGAGCACTACGAGCAACCGGCTTACCTAGACTCCTTCTTATGTAAGTCTGCATTTCTGGAAGGGTACAATATTCGTCAAGATATTCATTGAGATGATACCAGCCTGCATGAAGTCCTGTGAGCATCTCAAGACCTTTTGCAATAACCATAACAAAAACGTCAAATGATGTATTTTTGAATCAAGCCATTCCGAATGTTGTATTATTAGATCTTAAACACAGGACCATGATCCATTTCTCAGTTGCACAAGTTTTTACTGAAGTCGGTGTTGAGAAAAATTGCAATTTTTCAAGTGTCACATTTGTTGCAAGCAAAATCATATTGCATACAGAAAGAATAGTCATGATTAATTGCATCTGCAAAGAAAGGAATTTATATTGTAGTGTGTTCACTGACCTTTCTGGTTTTCATACCCTGCAAGGAATTTTTTACCGGCTGTATGTAGCCAGCAATTTATGATTGCTGGTTGCCATGGTTACTCAGATGAGTGATCTTCATCATGTGAGGATAACATCTTTTCTTCTTTTCTTTAAAGCTGACACAAATTGATCCACATGTGCAGTAACAAACATTGCAAACCCTAAAAATTATCCCGATAAGTACGACATCAGGATGCATCTCGCATTGTTCGGGAAAATTTGATTGCCAATCATTACGGGGGTCAAAAGTGCAGATGCACAGTCATGCCCAATCAATACATTTGATTACTCTCCTTGGATGTACATATTTACTGACACACTCGAGCAATCACTCTCTCTATCTATCTATCTCACTCTCTCTCTCTCTCTTTCTACCTCTCTCTCTCTCTCTCTCTCTACCTACCTATCTATATTTCTATCTATATTTCTGTCTAAACTATCTACCTCTCTGTCTATGTACTCTGTGTATATATTCATCTATCTACCCATCTATTTATCTTTCTATATATATTTATGTTTCTATCTATCAAACTGTCTACCTACCTATCTATCTATCTATCTATCTATCTATCTATCTATCTATCTATCTATCCGTATATCTGTATCTATATTTCTGTCTATCTTACTATCTACCTCTCTCTATCTATCTATCTATCTATCTATCTATCTATCTATCTATCTATCTGTCTGTCTATCTATTCTGACTATATATTTATCTATCTATCTATCCTTCTATGTTTCTCCCATCCAGACTTTGCAGAAATTGTGTTCCTATGTATCTTCATAATGGAAATGCTAATAAAGATGTACGGTATGGGGCCTCGAGTGTACTTCCAGTCTGCTTTCAACAAATTTGACTGCCTTGTAAGTATAACATATGTCAGATAGTGTCTGCACTTAGAAGAGTTTCACTGCAAAATGGGCTTAGCACCATTTTTAAAGTCTTTAAAGTAAGTCCACATCAGATGAAACAAAATAAAACCTTGCAAGTGATATTTCACTTGTATCATGAGAAAGGAATACTTTTGAATTCATAATGAAAAATATGCAATATTTTCTCATTATTTTCTCTGTTTCTTAGCAGCTTTAATAGCAAAAATCTCAATATATCAAAACTGGAGTTAGCTCACTTTGCGATTAAAGTCTTCACATACATTGCATTACAGACTTACATGCAGCTTGGCCTGCAATGGGTACACTGGTGACTATTCAATGTTTTGCTTTATTGCATTTTATTCATGCATCCATAGCTTCTGTTATTCCCTTCCTCTTCGTTTTCAGTTGTAACCATTTTTTTTTTTTGGGGGGGGGGAATGGAGAAAGAAAAAAATCTATTAACAAATAAGTGTGTCATTACCAGAACCTGATTTTTTGAAGACAATTGCATAACATTACACCAAGGAATATTCTTATGATGTTATAAGTTATCTTATATCTTATAAGTTTTGATGAAAAATATTTCATACTTACTAATTTATTTATCATATATTATTTTCATTTTCTTAGCAGGTTTCATTGCAAATATCTCAAATTAGCCTGACTGGAGTTACATGTAACTTGTTTGTGATGAAACGCTTCATTTGATAACATTCAGAATGAATATAATATGCAATATGGGATGACATAGTCAGGGAAAGTTTATAACTGTGTCTGTTACTCTTCCAAGTTGGATTTGATGTCTTCTTTTAATGAACAAAGAGAAATACATAGGTGTAGCACATTGCACTTGGCACATAATTAGGTGTATGCCCTGCAAACCTCCCCTTCATTGCTAGATGTTATACATTACACCACTTTCAGTACCCCGCTTAAAGGGATCGTATAGTTTTGGTTGAGACCTAATTTCAAGTTTCTAACATTTTTGGTGAGATAATGAGAAACCTCTTATGAAATATGAAAGAGCATGCAATTCCATGAGGAATTCAACGTTTATTTGATGAAAATTGGATTTGAAATGGCTGAGATATCCAAAACAGAGCGATTCTAATAAGTGTGAGACCCACACTTTATTATGATCGCTTTGTTTTACTTTGTTTTTGGATGTTTCAGTCATTCCAAACCCGATTTTCATCAAATAAACTTTGAATTCCTCTTAAAATGGTATGCTCTGTACTATTTCCTAAGTGTTTTCTTGGTATCTCACAAAAAGTTAAAAGCCCAATTCTCATCTCCACCAATACTGTACCATCCCTTTAAGCTAATGAGAATGCACACCACGACTTTCCAACATACCTCTGCCAAATGTGTTAAATAATAATTACATGTTTCAAAGAATGAATGATCCACTGAAGTTACAGATAGTTGGTGGAGAAAAAAAAGGAAAATAAGTTCTGTATAATTATTTTTGAAACTTAATAAAACTACTGAAATAAATGTAGACAAAATGTTAACCCGTTGAGGACAAGTCCTGAGTGTACTCAGGCAGGTGTCTATGGGATATGCGTGTTGTAGCAAATCATTCCATCCTCAACAGGTTAAAAACTGATGAAGAGTGTGTCTTGGCGGTCAATTCCATTTGTGGTCATGTTTTATTTTTCTGCCTCATCACAGGTTATATTAGCGAGCTTGTTTGAAGTGATATGGACAAATTATAAAGGCGGATCATTTGGTCTCAGCGTGCTCCGAGCGTTGAGGTTACTGAGGATATTCAAAGTAACAAGGTAAGGCATGATGCTGTTTGTGACACATTCTTGATTTGTTATATATGTAAATGAATTTATTCAATGTCATAGAAATGGCTTTTAAATGTATTCTGATTGGATGCTATTTTACCATTTTTGATGGATTTGAATTATAACCTGTGTCAAGAGATAAAGATGGATTTGTTACAGTTTGTTGTGTGTGCGTACATCGGCATGATTTCACATCTTTCCTCGTAGGATTGCTTTCATCAAGGCAAGCTACCATTTTGCTGCAACATTCCTGGCAAAGTTTCATCAAATTTTACACAAAAAAACAAGTGTGCTGGCAGAGGAGAAAAATGTGACTTGGCCCCACTTATTGAATTTTATGTCAAAAACCTACCACTGTGACATGCTACTCATTTTGTCAGGCCAGATCTCAAATGAATGTTTGAACACTGAATCAAAGGAGCATTCTTTCAATTCAACCCTCTAGGAAAGCAAGTTAATGAACACCATCATATTGACTTGGGAATACCATAAACCTGCGTAAACTTAGAGCTGGTCTAGAAAGGGTTAAGACATTTTGTATCTGTGTTAGATTGTCTAGTGCTGTTACAGATTATTGCTTGTTGTATAATTATCTGGTGGATGTCTAATTTTCATCAACTCTGTGGAGCACTGTTTTGCTTTGTTTTGTTTTCTCTCTCTCTCTCTCTTAAGGGGGCATAAACCTTCAGCTCTGTCCTTATACAATCTTCAATTTTTGAAGCTAGCATAACATGTATAACTCACAGATGACATTCACTGATTACATAAGGCCGGTCTACCATGACAGTAGATATTACATTCTTTCATATCTTAAGCTGAAGTATCCTTGACATCTCCCAAAGGTTTTCTTTCATTTTTAAAGTCACTATTGGAATATACCTGTTTGCATATCAAATTTTGAAATGCAAGTTATAAAACCTATGGATGCAGGTGACTGACCATTTGTGAACAAGTGATTGGGTATCCTGGAATGTTCTGGATAATTTTTTGGAAAATGGTCGAAAATGTTTGAAAATTGTTCATACTGGATGGTCACATGTGCGGAAAAGATTTTGCCAAGGGAAATTCAGAGTGTTGGTCTTGTTTAAGAAACCCTCACAACTTGGTAAGGATTTAGCAGATTTTATGGATGTAGCACTGAATCAACACTTACATTGACATACAAAGTAATTTTAGATCATATTTCTCAATTATTTAGAGCCTCATTTTTCCATTTCTTTTTGCTGTTGAGCTTTAATTGAGGACTATCTGTTGATCTTGTAATAAGTTCCCCTCTTTAGTAGTAGCTTGCTACTGTCATCTGTATTGTTGATCTATCTCGCACCCTCTCTCTTTTTGCCTTTCTATATATCTTTATCTCTGTCTATCTATCTATCTATCTATCTTTTCATCCGTCTGTCTGTCTGTCTGTCTACTGGTATGTATGGGTCTGTCTGTCTATCTATCTATCTATCTTTCTGTCTGTCTATCTATTTATCTATCTATCTATCTGTCTATCTATCTAACTATCTATCTATCTGTCTATCTATCTATTTGTTTACTTGTATATTCATGTCTGTTTATGTTTGGGGGTATATGATCTCTACTCTCTTTGCCTTTTCATTAATTTTTCTTATGATCCTTCTTTGTTTTGTCTTTTTTTTTTTTTTAGTCATTTGTTCTGTCTGCTCATAATTTCTCTTTTCCCCTCTAAATAAGTCTCCTTTTATATCTTTCTCCCTCTCAAATTTTCCCTTCATCTCTCTTCCCCTCTCTGCCTCCCTCTCCCCTTTCCCCTCTCATCAATGTTTGATGGGACATGCCCGGCTGCACATTTCCGCTTGTTGCCCACTCCATGTAAAATGCATGAAAAGCCCCATGGTGGAGAGTTAGCGGGAGCTCTTCAGCACGGGACGTACGATATACTCTACTCTACAGCCCTCCATCTCCACCATCCCCCCCCCACCCCCCTCCACCACTTCCATTATCATAATGGCGGTGTAGGCAGCTCATCCATAGCTATGCATGGCTTGTACTTGTACAACACATCGAGGCCAGGCAGACTAACAAACACACACAAAAAAAACAACAATAACAACAACAACAAACAGGAATAAATGGGGGTACATATGTGTAGAGATAAAAAGGGGGTCGGCTGGTCGTTTCTGCCGTTCTCGACAGACAAGAGGGGCGAATTTCATACCAGCAATATGCCTAATGGAATTTTCAATTGCGGCAGCTCATTTGGATGGTCCATTTTTAATTAGTATGCACATCTCATCCTCTCATACTTTCCATCTCCCTCTTACCCTCCTTCGCCCTCTCTCCCTCTCCTCACCCCCCCCCCCCCCCCCCTCTCTCTCTCTTTCTCTGACTCCTTTTCTCAAATTATTTCCATTCACCTTTTCCGGTATTTCTCAAGTTATCCCGGTGAACATTAAAACAAATGAGGAGTTCAAAATCGAGTCCATTTTGGGCTAATTATATGACTACCACAAATTAAAAAGAAATGTGGGATTCACATTGTTTTTGGATTAAAAACAGAGACCTATCAAACATAGGCCAATTTTTGCAATCAACATTGTCGTCCTCTCTGCCATACAGTGAGTATTCTTATCCTTCATGTACGAGTGATTGAAATGTGTTAGATCCAGAACAATTTTTGTTTGCGTCCTGCAGGGCACATGTAGTTGTCATGCCATAAAATCAATTCTAATGATATTTGCAATATATCTGTCTCTAAAAAAAAGGGGGGCGGTAGATTCTATTGGTCACATGATGAGAGAGACACACAGCCTACCGGTAGCATGAGAGATGAAGTTACATAATTCACAGGAAATATCGCACACTACTAATGGAACCCAACACAGAATAATGTGCATTAGCAGCCCAACATAGAGTAAAATTACTTCACCTGTTCATATCAAGTCCTGTCTGGGGATGATGGTGTTATCTTTCTCCAGCTCTGCTTTCCGTGAGGTAAAATTGAAAGGACCTTGCGTTTTGAGAACTCCAAAGAACTTTTGTTTTTCATATGTTAAGTAATGTTTTTGATGATCGACCACTATCGATATTAGACACTCTGCCAGTTATGTTGTTGCATTTAATGGTTGCTCTGGGGAAAGAAAATGGGTTAATGGATGGGTTTTTTGATGGTTTCTCTCAAAAGAAGTACTAGATGTTCACATTGCATTCCTCAGATATCAACAGTGCAGTCAAATTTTGTCAAATGTGCCTCACATTATACCCTCTCGGAAGCACTCACATATTTTGCTGTTTGGAGTGCTTGCTTAATGTGCTGTAGTAATAACGTTTTGAAACAGGTCTTGTTTTATGGTATATTACCTTGTTAAGCCACCTAACTACACTTGTTGCGAGACACCCTATTTCAGTCATTCGTACATGAACTATTCTTTTAAGAATTTGCTGTACATAGTATATCATGTGCAATCAATATATTTTCAAAATTGGGTGCTGTCTAGCTTGAAGAATCAAATATAAATGGTAAAAAAAATTCCTTATCTATACACAAGAAAAAAATCTGAAAACATAAATGAACAAATACATATGCCTACTGGGTAGTTATGTGAATCTGTTGATTAATATTTTGATTGTTTGAAGGGATTTTTTAAATAGAAAATAAATTATTTTTAAAGAATTTTGTCATAAGCTTTGGAAATTATGGCGTGAATTCAGTGTTTTTTAAATTGCGGGCTATTGTTATGTGAGGCATATTTGTAATTTTATGATTTCAGTGGACAATTTCAACTCCAATTCACATGAAATTTGTTTTGTTCAGTTGACTTTACATGTAACAAGTTTGCCTATTATGCAACTTTATTTGCAGGTGTCTTTTTCTTCACCATTGTGACAGTTTATGATTTTGAAAACAAAAAATGAATTGAAACCATTAATTATGTGATCTTTCTACAGAAGGTCTGCCCTTATTTCATTGTTCTTTTTCAATTTCTTGAATATTGAACTCCCATGTTTTATGTCAAAGTGATGATATACAGTGCACGTTTCATGTGTCGTAGTTTAAAATCTACTTTGTCATGTGTCATAGTTGAGACATATTTTGTCATGTGCCATTGCTCAAATACATTGTGTCATGTCGTAATAAAAATATATTGTGCCATGTGTAACAGTAATGATATATTTTATTGTATGTCATAGAAGAGATATATTTTGTTATATGTCACAGCAAATGTAGATTGTGTCATATATCTTAATAAATATATATGTTATATATGACCTCACTGATGTGAAACTGAGGAATCATACATTGCTGGCTGATGAGCAGAGGAGCAATGATCCCTTATCTTATGTGACCTTGCATCAAAAAGCCAACAAAATGTTGCCAAATAAAAGGAACAACACGAACCAACAAACAAACACATCATATATTGATTCAGCTCAGACTTTGAGAGAGAGAAAAAGGACACTCCCAGAGTTAATGTCACATACAATGTGTCTATTAGAATTATATTTTTGTTACCCGCTGAAATGATCTATACAATTGCAAACTGTAGCACTGCCAAATTGAGAAAAAGCTCTTATGTCAGGGGTCTATTCTATTGATTTATACTGACATGCTGTGTATTGTATGTGGATTTTTTTTTTTTAATTCCACTGCATCAGCTATGAAGAAGTTGTCAGTAATCCTGAAAGTTAGCCTAGTCATAAAGAAAAATAAAATCATGATTATGTCAATGTATTGAAGCTACTACTTACTGTTTTAAAATAGTTCCTGTTTCTATGTATATTTCATAAATGGAAAATAAAGACAAAACAATATGAGACAAAGGAAGCAAAGCTATCTTACATGTGAAAAAAACTACTTTCATGACATTTTTGCTTTCAATAAAAAAATGGAGGAAGATATACTTGTACAAAATTCAAAATTTAACATTGCTGACATCAGATAAGTTTTCAGGTCTATGGGTAAGTGATATGTGTGACTTTGGGGGGTTTTTTTTTGTTTTGTTTTTTGATGTAAGGTCACCTTTAAAACGTGTTACTGTCTTTCTGGTGTTTATCTAGGTTGAAACAGTCATTTTGATGATATTTGATATGAAGTGATAAATGTAATCATACATATAGATGCAGTTTTGTGGCATAAATGTGTATCAGATTATGTAACTTTTTCCATTTTGTATAGCCTCTATGTCTCTTCGTATATTTTTTTCACAGGTTCACTTGTTTTGTTTTGTATACCATGATGACTTTCATGTTAGTTTACATTGGGAAAGAAACTGCAATTGAATTTTCTATGTCAGTACTTAAAGATACAGACACCATAGTTACACCAAAATTTCAGAAGAATTTGATGATCATTTTTGTACGAAAATGTGAAACAAACCAAAGTAACATAAATGTCTACAATGGCAAAGACTTTGTGAAACCTTTCATCTGTAGTGCAACATTTGCTCAGCACTATTATCCATGAATCAGAGTAGACTAACATGCAAAACAAATTTTAAAATTTTGATCCCCTTGAGACACCATCAGATGATGAGCAAATTTTGTCAAATTTGATTTTATTTGGACCATTCCTTTTTGTCAGCAATGTGTGGCATCTCCTAGGACTTTATTTGGATGCACATTTGTGTGCATGGTATGTTTTGCATTATTTGATGATGTAAATATATCAGAATATTCCTCATGCTTTCATACTGAAATACTGCAGTGTATACTTTCTCGCATCTGCATACAACTGAATCAATTTCACTAATAAGCTTCACAGCTCCGTGGGTGCCGTCGTGTCGAATCCCATACCTGACATTCCCATGATGCATCATTCTCTTCGCAGGCAGGCACCCACGACCTTTCTGGGTGTACACAACCTTTAGGAAGAATACAGGCTATCAAAGGCCCAATGCATCCTCAATCCTAGATGAACCTATCAACAGATACTTGCCATAGCGTCCCTGAAATTTAAATATGGAGGAAAATTAGTGCGATAATAACAAGCAAAATTGTTCTGAGAGCATCAACCTAATTATAGTCAGTGAGGGATAGACTATTATCGTTCCATGTCATTCACTTGACTCTCTCTTGCTTCAGTATTTTGTCAGCGTTAACCAGGACAGCTGTAGCGGAGCGGGTTTGTTGATGGCAAACCGTCGCCGGGTCCCGTCGTCATGGAAACCTTGCTACAGCTGGCATCCACGGACGTTTTTTTCCCCTTTGACATGAGTTCTGCATCTCATTAGCATTCTTTTCATCTCTTCCCTCTTCTTCCTCTCACTGTGTTTAATCTGTATCCATCCACAGAGTGTGCACACCAGCTGCAGCCCAGCATACCTGTCTATTTCAAGCATATATTGTCATGTAACCAACAACCCCCAACCTCCCCCCCCTCCTATTCAAACCTAAATAGATGCATTCTTTGTTGGGTGCTGTATCCCTGGCAACCGCATCATCCCCAAGCCATTTAATCGTGACAGTGTGCTTTCATAATCAGCATAAGATTCTGTTACAGTGTCTTAGTTTTATACTGACACAGCATACCTCAAAGTGATCGCTGCTCCCCTAATCCTAACCACACCCACCCCCACCCACTTGCTGTGTTCAAGATGTATGCATTTGTGCCCTAATGCTGCAGTGTATATACGTATCATATTTTACCAAGGTATATCTATATGTATACGCTATATATATCCAAGAGTATGATTTTGTTGTGATTGTTATTGGTTATAGAGTACAGTTATTATAATGTATTGATACCCTCATAGCGGTGTTATGATTATATTTAGAACCTGCTGCATATAACTGCCTGTGATGCTGTAATGTTCTATAATTGCTACCCTGTCCAACCCCCAATCCCCCGTTTCCTTTACCCCTCTTGCCTTTAATAGTCCCTCTTGGTAACGTAGCCTTCCTGCTGACAATACTTTGGGAAAGGAACTTTTTCATGCACATGATCTGGGTCACACGGACATGATTAATTGATGTTAGTCACTTGTCACTGACACCGCCTAATGGATTAATTGAAGCAAAGTAATTGATGTATAGCCCATCACAGTGGATGTTCGTGACCAGCTGAAATAATTTGTGATCGAAAAACCAAACACCAGACATGTTACCTTTTGAGAATATGGGGCTTAAAGGTATATGGGCCTGCTTATGTGCTTCACCAGCTCATTCTCTATTGTACACACACACACAAATGTTCACATTTTCACAGGAAATAATTCTATTTGTGATTTTCTTGAAATATCTGTGGTATTACTGGCTATTTGGGGGAAAAATAATGTTGGACTTTGAATATTTGCTCACTTTCATTTAACTGGAATGTTTGGACAATTGTGAAAATCTATGTGAGACATTAGAATCATGGGGCTGACAAAAACTATGAAAATCAATTCTTTCCCTTCATTTTATGCTATCAAACTTTGTACTTCAGTAAAAGAAGAAATATCAAAACTTGGTAATCAGCATCAAAACCCAAACCACATGTTTGTTTGTTTTTTTCAGATATTCTGGGTTCTGATGCAGTAAAAATTTTTATTGGTTTTGAGATGCATGATCAATGATGGGATTTTTTTTTTTACAGTGATATTCCACGTGAATACATTGCTCAGTCTGTGTGTTGCCAAACCCTGTCCCCTGCTTTTTCCAAACCCCCGGCAAAACGCATAACCACTACCACATTGTATAAACAGCAGCTGAGGGAAATTCCTGTGATTCTTGACTAACAACATCCAAAATCTAGACAGCATCTCCACAAACCTTGAAAAATGTTCAGAAATTGGATGCATTGTAATGTCAATTTACATTAAGGATCGCTTCAGCAATTTGTCTAAGGCAACTTCAGAATCCAGTCTACCAATCCTCAGCACCTTGCTTTTCAGCTCTGAATTCTTTGTGTTTATTTTCTTGTACATCAAATTGATAATCATACTGAATAGCTGAATGCATGATGGGCAAGAATTTTGGTCTTCAATATAATGATGGTTATAAAGAGCCCAAGTCTTCTTGCAGTCATGTAGTCTTGGTGTAAGTCTCTTGCAAACATGTCATTACTCTACTGTATTCATCATTTTTTTCTATGACAGGTAAAACAATTTAAAAATTCATTTACCGATTAAATAAAAGCATGACTGACAATCAAGACAATCCTATTTGATACATTCAGTTAAGAGCATTTTCCCTGTGACTAGCCAGCCATTATGTGCAAATGTAATAAACCTTTATTGTTGACATGATGTTAATCCTTATATTATACAATAGCGGTGGAAGGTGTGTCTAGATAATCGGTTGTGGATGACAGCATGCTTGTGACTTTCTGCCATTAAAAAAAAAAAGCAGCAAAAAAAAAAAATGTAATTTGATTTCATGTTAAAACACAAAATCTTTACAGACCCTAACAAAAGATACTCTGAATCAACACAAAGTGGGTTCCTTCCATATTCACTGAAATAATCTTCAGAGTTTACTCAGGGACATAGCAGAATCTTAGAGCTTTAATTACATTATCTGTACGTAGAACTTTTATGCTCTTGCTTTTTTAGTGGAAGAAAGTCTCATCTTGTGCTTTTGCCATTTAACTTGTCTACTCAACTCCTTTGTATTTAATCCAGTTTGTTAAACATGTCTTTTTGTTTTGTCTTGTTAACCCCCTCCTCAATCCCCCCTGCTCCTCCCTCCCACCCCCCCCCCCCAATAATCCGCAATTGTCTGTTGCACCCAACCCAATCGGTCCCTCCCTCCAAAAAACCACAGGTACTGGACCAACCTGCGAAATCTGTTGATCTCGCTGGTGCATAGCATTCAGTCTATTGTCAGTCTCGTATTCCTCCTATTCCTCTTCCTCGTGATTTTTGCTTTACTTGGCATGGAGTTCTTTGGAGGACAGTAAGTAACAGCCCCCTTATCCCCCTGTGAGAAAAAAAAAAGAGGAAATGATGCAAGGTGCATGCCCAGTCTAGATTTTCCAAAGGAAACAAATTGTCATTGTTGTTGGCATCTTGAGTAGACAGTTTTGATGACTCCCTCTCTTTCCTTTCTCTCTGTCGTATGTTTTGTCAATCCGTTCTCCCTGGGTGAAATGTGTAGTAGACTGGATTGATCCTCTTTTTTTTCCCCTTCTTTACTTTACTTTAAAAGCATGGATCCATGCTGGAGGGGGAAAGAGTTTGAACCCCATTGCATGAGAGGGGCAGTCATACCACCCCCCCCCCCTTTTTTCAATGCCTGATGGGCCACGCCCAGTCATCGCTGTAGAGGGTATGACGCATGATTCTAAAATTACAAAAATGAGCCGGAATGTCTTGCATGGCTCGCCTCCCTCCCTTGATGCCACACCCCCTTTGATTTGTTGTTGTTGTTCTTTTTGAACACCAGAAATTCCCCTCCAACCCCCCCCCCCCATTCCATTCCAGTGTTTTTCTCTCCCAACAGGTTGATAAATAAGGTGATAACACACAAAGTCACGTGCCATCTTGATAACCCACTGATTTCTCCACGAAAAAAATCTGAGTTCTTGGTGTCACTGTGATTGCATGTGTCATCGGTCACTCCCTCCTCATGCCTCATGGTCCAGCAAAAAAAAAAAAAAAGCACATCACTGCTCTCGCTTCATTCTTCAACTTCATTTGATTGTAGTTTCTTGTTGTTCGTTTGCTTTTTTTCTTCCTTCAACAGCCGAGGCCTGGATTTAAAAAAAAAAATACACATTCATTCCTACAGTCATTTTTTCATCACAGGAAAATGTTTTCTTCTTTTGATTGAATGATTTGTTGCACACATGCACTAATATGAACGCTTTTGTTTTGTTTTGTTTCTCTCTCTCTCTCTCCAAATCCATCTCTCTATCTTTCTTTTCTCTTCTTGTATCTGTTATGTGAATGTGAATGTGATCTGTTATTGTTTTGTTTGAATGTTCTCTTTTTATCATGTTTCATCCCATGTGTCTTTGTGTTTATCCCACCCATATGTGTTCCCGCCCATTTCATCCATTCTCCATCCTCCACCCACCTACTCCTCATCCTCATCCTCATCCCTCCCACTCCAATTTCTTCCTTACATCTTTCCCATGCCATACCTCTTCCTTGTACCAACTCTCCTCTCCGATCCCTCCTAAACTTTCTGTATTTTCCCCCACCCCTCTTCCACCACCCTTCTATCCTACCATCTTCTTTCCTACCATCCCCCATCTTTTCCACCCATCCCTCCATCTTCTCCCCCTGTCACCAACGCCGTTATTCCTCATCCTACATTTTGAATATGAAACTCTACCAAATGATACCAACCTCTCCCCATTCTCCCCCCCCCCCTCCCAAATCTCCATCACCTCCACCACCACCACCACCACACTCCATCCTCCCCTCATCCCTCCCAATTCCTCATCCTGCATGTTTATGTGTGTTTTCTTTTTTCCCCGTCTCCAGATATTGGTCCTCCCTTCGGAACCTAGTGATATCCCTCCTAAGTAGTATGCGTTCTATTGTTAGTCTCCTCTTCCTTCTTTTCCTGTTCATTCTCATCTTTGCCCTCCTGGGAATGCAGCTATTCGGTGGAAGGTAATTCATTCACAAAACAAGGAATTTTTCTTTGATATGATTACCATAGTTGTTTACCCCCCCTCCATATATATTATTTCTTTGTTCCCGTGGTAACACAATATGTATCCATTAGTAGCGAGCCCCGCATGACAAGTGTCTTAGCCACCATGCTGCCCCCATGGGTACATACATGTAGGAGAAGGGGTAATGGGAGAGGTCGGGAGGGGAGCAGAAAGTTGTAGATGAATTTTAGGGAAATGTGGTATTAACACCCACTTTTATGAATTCTCAAACAAAATTAGATATTGCTGAAGTAAGGGGTACATATCAACATGACAAAGAACATATTGCAGAGTGATTAATGCAAAGATCGTGTGAAAGCAACTTGAGTGCAACTCTTAGCACTTGCAGGTTGCCCATTTTTTCTTAAGTAGGGTGTATGCACCTTAGAGATTTCCTGGTGATACTCTTTATGACTCAAATCAGTTATGTTCAAATTCAAATCCATATGCATAATCCCCTTTTGACTTTGAAATGGATGAAAAGAAAACTGAGACATTGAATCAGTTTTTTAATATGTGTATCAATATAGATGTGATTATAGACCTACATATGTTTATATATTTATATCTTTTGAATATTTGTGATTAATATAAAGTGATTATAATGATATATATATATATATTTTTTTTTTTTAATATCCACAGAAGAGAAATTTGTCTGAGCAAGGGCATCATCGTTCAAAGCTTTCATTATATGAAAAACAGATAAACTGTATTTACAGGAATATTGGAATTATGTATGTGTTAAGGGTGTGAGTAATTATGAAGAGAATTTTGATATCCAAAAACTGGAGAGATTTTTAAATCAGCATTCAAATTTTATCTATTCCTGTCTCCTGATGAGACTGAATGAAACAAGAAATCTTCTTGGAAATAGAAAGAAAATAGAGGTTGAATCATAAACTCCTACTGGGGCTTTGATTTAAACTTCAAAACTATCTTGTAGACTCTTGGAATAGGTTTATTTAATTAAACTGAAATGTTATAGGCCATTAGATGACATCTCTTTTTATTATTTATATGTAGCAGGAGATTATATCTCCATTATAATTTCTATATCAATTTCTTGTCAGTTTGGTACCTCTTCAGCAAATATAGTGCTTTTTTTATATATTGGAAATCTTGAATGTCATATCCAAATATATTGTCCCCCTATAAATTTTAAGTGTGCACTGTTTTCTTTAATGCCTATGTAACCTTAACAATTGTAATGGTTTGCAAAGTGAATTAAACTCTGAAAAGCTATCATTTTTTAAGCAAAGCAAGCTGCATTACAATAATTCTTACTGCATTTGCTAAACCTTGATTTCCATAAAGTCATCTATTGAATTAAGTTCTCACACACGTGTGTGGGACCTGCATATTGAATGCAATGCCTGCACACTGCAGCAATTTTTTTCTTTATTAGTTTATTACAAATTTGTCCATTTATCTAGGTATTTATTTGTGCCTGGCATGAATTTCACAGCTTAGAAATCTAGCTATCTTTACTGAACCTAAGTGCAAACCAGAGCAGAAATTATACTTCTGCACAAGAAGCAATTTCTTTGGTTTGTTTGCATATTTCTTGCAAGTCCGATTTAGTGTTACATGTTATTAGTCATATTACTATAAATGTTGTTCTCATAACAATTATCATCAATACTTTTGTGTTTAGTGTGTGATATAGCCAGTGTAATCAAAGTTTCTGCACTACCCAGAATAATACAAGAGTGTAAGATTATACAAACATTTGCAAAGTTATTTTCCCCAGACTTAAAAAGAAATTTCCCATGAATGTTAATGATGTTATAAAGCTGTCAAAACAAATGTCATTTTAAGTTCTATTTTGATATCTATTTTAAAGAGGGTGTTAACATTATGTATTTTGGAAAGGAAGGGTGTTAACATTATGTATTTTGGAAAGGAACTGGGAGCATATTTTCCAACTCTTTACTGATTTGTTGGGATAAGTGTCACGCAGAAGAAGAAAAATCATACGTGTAAGAAATCTGTAAGTTCTCCATTTTAGAATACCCAAATTTGGCTATTTATGACATTTTTAATTTTCTGTCAATCTCCAAAGAGCTATCATGGCCTTGACTGTTAGATGAGCTCATGTTTTTACGCATGTTTTTGTGCATGAATGTTTCATAACTTTTGCTATTAGTAGCGGAATGTTTTATTCAAATTGTCATTCCTGGCTGAATATTTCTCTGCTTGGAATTTTGATCACCCTTTTATAGCTTTAGTAATCTTTGCACCTCTTTATTTTCTCCTCCCAAACCTTTTTTTTTTTTCAGATAAATTATAGCCAGATGCAAACTATTTGACATTTGATATGTTTATTTGGTGGATATATGTTGCTGTAATTCTTTTCGTGCAGATTATGAGGGAGATGACAGTGCTAGTGCTTATAATCTTATATCAGTTATACACAATTTGTTGGAAACAAAAATAATAAAATAATAAGTTGCAGAAAAGGGTCATAGGAAAATGTGAACATTTTTGATGAGCTAAATAATACTTGAATAAAAAAGAAAATTATGATATAATGTGCACAATAGTGTGGTTATGCTTAGCATGTGTCAGAAAGTAGAATTAAATCAAAGAAAATGCAGATTGAACATCAGGTGTTTATTTGATTTTGTTGTTTTTTATATCAAGATAAAGCCTTCTTTCAGCTTGTACATCTAATTAGTTCATCAACATACAATGAATGGAAATAGAAATGGCTTAGGCTTAAGATTTTCAGCTCTTCGTGCTCATTTTTAATTGGATTATTTTTTATGCAAATGATGAGGGATTGAGATTTCTGTTTTAGGTTGTTTTGTAGAAACTGAAAATTCTAACACCAAAAATGCCAAAATTCCACATTCTTCCAAATCAGCTCATTTTGCAGTTTTCTGGGCTTTCTGTTCAGTTTGTTTTGTTGCATTATTTACATAAATTTTTGAGGGAGCAAATTTGTTATTAAGCAATGAATAGGTTTAGACTAGATGGATGTCTGGCAAGATAGGCTCTCCCCCCCCCCCCAAAAAAAAAGAGTGCGATGTTCTAATTGTTTGGTTCGATCAGTGATTTATCTTTTGCTCCCCCCCCCCCCCCTCCCCAACAGATAATCCTGATAATTCACTGGTTTACCCTGACAAGGAGTTTGTAAATTTACTCTGGCTTGAAAAGGAGGAAATCAAGGTTTAAGCAAACTTAATTTTTCATTTTCTTTCTGTGCTGATTTCCAGTAATTCCATGGACAATAATTATTTTGTTCTAAAGGAGGTAAAACGTTTCTTTTTTTAAAGAGAGTTAAGATGTAGCACTTGGGTATCTATAACCCAGTCCTTTACAATATTGAAAAGATGATTACATAGATGAAATAGTCCTTGAGTACAGTTTGAGTGGAGGCGTTCTTTCTCTTGTTTTAAAACTTCCAAGAGACTTTAACCATGTGACAGATATGTGAGATAAAATATTCGATGTTCTGTCCCCAACTAGCTTTAATTACGACCCAGAACAACCGAAGCCTTCCAGTAATTTCGACACCTTCCCCATCGCCCTCATCACTGTGTTCCAGGTGAGTTGAAAGTGAATGGTCACAGTTTTATTTTCTGAATTTTGCATTATATTTCACATACATGCAGAAATGGGGGAAAATAGTTTTTTGATGTACCACTTTGTACATTGCCAGAAAAACCCAGAATCAATCTGATGTTTTGGGCAGGAAATGTGCATGTGCAGGGAAAAAAATGGAATCTTTTCAGTGTTTTTTTTTTCTTGTGAAAAGTGCATTTGCAGGGGAAAATGGAGTATATTCAAGGTTTTTTGTTTGTTTGTTTGTTTTTATTACAGGTATTGCGCATGTGCAACCTGCCACTGTTTTTGAGTGTAGGCTGCTGATATGTGCCAAGGGTGGATGTCTCATGACAAAAAAATAAAAAAATAAAAAAGTAATAAAACTGACAAGCTCGGGAACGCAATTACATATTAAAAAACCTGAACAATACTGCCAAGTTTCAAAAATATCAATCCTAAGAAGGTATTCTGTTTATTCCAGTTTTTCACTCACATTATGGTAGTTACCTAGCAACTTGAAGAAAAAAAAAAGAACTTTGAAAACACACGTTGGTGGTTGAGTGTTTATGTAACTTCACATTTTTATGTTTATGAAAGAAAGGCCTGTGTTTATTGCTTGAAGTGACTAGTTTAAAAACCCTGACTGCAGAAAAAAAAAACATTGAATTGAAAATACAACAGAAAAGTCCTTGAGTGACAGACAAAGTAATCTAAGGAAATGTAATTTCTGTATCTGTATTTTGATAAAGCATATTAAAAGATAGTAGAAACAAACTTCTGAATATTTATGTACAATACAATATTTCAAAGCAGTTGGATTGTGAGAGATTGATTTGAGTTTGCAACATCAGCAACTAAGTAGTACAGAGCAAAAGAAATGTGCTCAAAGTCATGAAATTCTTCCATCGAGATTATTTACATAGATGTAGGGCAATTTGTCAATCAATTCAATTCAATTCAATTCAATTCAAATGAATTTATTGGGAATTTTCTGCATTGAATATGTATTACAAATGAAATACAGTCATTTCTTATTGTTTTCAAGACAATAGAACATACAGTGTGTACATATGTACAGATTAAAGAAAAGAATAAGAGAACACATCAATTGGGAACCACTCTGGATAAAGTGAATCATGATGACCTGACTGAATTATGGCACATGTATTGGGAGTTTGAATGCAGAAGACTGCTGTCAAAGAAGCATATGGCTTGAAGATTCGACAGCCTTGAAAGAGAGGGAAAAAAAAAGAAAATGGGCAAAACATACATCATGCATACTTAAATAGAAACAAAAGAGACAATCAGTTGCACTGAATAGAAGTGTGGTCTTGATTGTTATTTTTTTTTTTTTACAGATTCTGACCGGTGAAGACTGGAATGCCGTGATGTACGCAGGAATTAAGTCACAGGGGGGCGTCCCGAACGGAATGTGGGCAAGCATATACTTCGTTATTCTGGTGCTATTTGGCAACTGTATCCTTTTCCGCTTCAAGTTGGGACAAGTGTCAACCTAAACCGTTTTCACTTGCGTCAAGTTTGCATGTTGGATACATTTTTTGTATGAAAAAAAAAAACATGGAAGACAGATTTGGATGTCTCCAGCATTTTTTTTCTTTTTATTTCAATGTGGTGCCTTTGGTAATGTCGATGATATGCATAAGATTTTAAATGTTGCTATTTTGGATGCAATGTCAGTTGTGACATACTGATAGTAGTGCTGTCTTCTTCCTATTAGTGTGGGGATGAGCACAGACCACAGTGGTTGCTATTAACCCATTGAGGTCGAGCTGAATTTGCTGTAACATATACATTTCCCATAAACACCTGCCTGAGTATACTCAGGACTAATCTTCTATGGGTTGATTAGGGAAGGGGATGACAGGACTTGGGGGGGGGGGGAATTAAAAGACCTGTCTCACTTCCCTGGTAGGGCCTAACACCTAGTTTCTTAAGTTTAACCCATTATGTATGGGAACCTGGTGGCCTGCGTATTAAGTCTGTGGGCATTTCAGAATCCAGCAGGCCTATGGAATGAGTTAATTATGCATTTGCAATAATTTTTTTTTACAGATTTTAGATTTTCTTTTATACCAGCATAGCAAAAAATTGCATATTTTCTTTCATGTCCCCTAAAGCACATACTAGTATGCATGGCTAATGTTGGGGGGGGGGGGGGGAACCCATTTGCACTGTATATAAATGTATCAGCAGTGCATAAAAACAGGCACAGTGGACAATATGAAATTACACATAATCATCGATGGAGTATACCAATGATCCAGTTTTACCCAAGGTAATAAACATCTGTACAGAAATATGCAATTTCTTGAGAGTGAATCTCTTCTTTTTTTCCCTTGACCAATCGCCTTCACCCTCACCCCCCTGCCAATTACCCCCCTTCTGGACGCACAGACACACTATTGAATGTCTTCCTTGCCATTGCTGTTGACAACTTAGCCAACGCCCAGGAACTGACCAAGCTTGACCAGGAGGAGGACGAAGCCAATCAGGAGGCGGCGCTGCGTGAGGTCCAGGCCATCCAGGCCGCGCAGCAGACCCCCAACATGAGCCGCCGCGGATCCCCCAGCCCTGACCACCTCCCCATGTGAGTATACCATGGGGGGCTGGGGCTTTCCCCATTTGGGACCACGCCTTCCCCATTTGGGACCACCTGTTGTGAAAGCCTGATTAAAGTTGCAGAACATTGCTATTCTGGCTTTTTGGGGGATGGGGGTTGCAGGGGCGGATCCAGGAATTCCGTAAAGGGGGGAGGGGGGCACAAACTATATTTCTGGTGCTACTTCCGGGTTTCATGTCATTTTTTCCTTTTTATTTCTTTTGTTTCAACAACAAATAAAGAGGGGGCATGCACCTGGTGCACCCCCCTCTGGATCCACCACTGGGTGGTACTCATTTGGATCCAAGCTTTCGAATGATATACAATTTGTCAACTTCGTTTTCTAATATTTAAAAAAAATGAAAATAAGAAGAAAATAGGTCATCACATATATACAATATTTAGAAAATTGTTTAGAAAGTATAGATGCAGATCAGCACGGATGCAGAAAGGAGATAAGAATGATAATTGTCAGTTTTTATTGTCTAAGAGTTTCACAGGAGCTTCATTCATTCCCAATAGATATTGATGACTGCAGACAAGAATATCGAGTACCATAGTGTGATGTTTTAGTCATTCATCACCATGGAAACCAGTTCTAAACAACTTCACATTGCATATATATCTGTGAACATAATAGAGTGGTTGCTATCAAATCATGCTCATACCCATTTCCAACCCACTGTCCGAAGCCTTGTGCGAGAATATCCTGTTTGGAACCAGCACTGAGCTGCCAGGCACAATGTAACAAAAGACTGTGACATCGTCACTTTGGTACTCTATAAAGATCTTCTTTTTTATGGCAGTTTTAGTATAAGAATATTATTCTTATTCTGTTTTTGTTTGTTTTTCTGCTTGATTGTCTTTTCCTGGCCCATTTGTAGCGAGGATGGCACAAACATTCAGCTGAATGAAATGAACGATCCGAAGAGGATGAATGGGGACCATAATGCCGAGATGGGAGGTGAAGGTAGGTTGAGTGCTAATCTTCCCAGCATTCCCTGTCTCAACAAAAGTTATTCTTTTATTCCTTTTATCATCATTATTCCCTTTAACCCTTCAAGTTCCAGAGACCACATTTGCTTGATTGTATTTTGTTTTTCTAAGGTAAAGTAAAAAAAAAAAAAATAAATAAAAAATTGTTGTGGTCTTTGTTGCTCAGACATAATCATTAATTTGTTTTGGCTGCAGAGCCTCCAAAACCATCTTAATTCCTTGATCAATCACTGAATGTTAAATTGGCAAGACTTTTACAAGATGAAAGTATATTCTCTGTCAAATTGGCAATTTTTGTGTATTTTTCTTCTCTCTAATTTCATGCAAATACGATGAATTTAACTGCTTCCATCTAATCTGCCTTCAATGTGAGATATGCAATGAAATTCAGTGGTGCCAATTTAATGGTTACCAGGTACAAGATATTAATTTCTACTGCAAAATTTCCCTAAGATTACTGGGTTAATTACTTTGATGCAGCATAGGATGTCTGGAATGTTCCTGTAATCTATGAACGTCCAGTGACATGTTAACTTACCGGAGTTATTACTGAATTAGAAACAGTTACTGCAAGATTGTGAATGATAAAGCCCTAAAATTGGGCAGAAAAGTGTCAAGATTGTTCATAAAGTAGCTGTATCACACATCTTGCAGACACACTTCAACTGAAGCTTAAAAAGTATATAAATGTGAACTAGTTTATCACCATGATAAAATGCTGACCATGCCAAGAGTTCAAGTAGTCAATTTTTATAATGCATTTGCTTAATAAAATGTGTCTGATTTTTTTTTTTTTTGAATCTTTACATATGTGAGATAAAGTTGAAAAGACCCTTCTTTGTTCCCTGATTGTCAATTTTGCCATTCATTCTTTTATTCTGATTTCTGATCTTGGATAGTTTTCAGTATTTATCTTCATATTTGCTAATTTTTCTATTTTCAGTGTCAGAAAGTGTCTAAATTTCAAGAATGATGTGAGGCATCAGTGTAGGTCTGATGATAAATAATCATTTTCAGACAATCCCAATGTACTTTCTTCTGAATGGTTTGTTTTAAATTGCATTGGATGTAGTATATGACAGAAACAGAATTTGGTGAGCTTCAAAAATTCATGTCAGCAAAAGAATGTTCAAGCTTCAATTTTGAAATAGTTTCCTTGTTCAGACATTACCTGTATAATATATGAAATTTGTATTTATTCTTCACTGACTGTGAAATCAGTGCAAAGTTGGTGCCAACATACAGATTCAGATGGCTTATCATAACCTTTTATGGAAATTTAGTAGGCCTGTGAGCAGGTCATCCTCATTATTATGCCAACATGGGCCGCATGTATTTGACGTGATTAGATACACACATGCGTAACATCAATGGTGGGTCTGCTCGCTTTTCAAACATTTTACTAACTCTTGGCTTGGGCATCGGGCACCCACTTAGTCATTTGTCATGGGATTGGAATAGATTGCTAGATTTTCATGACTTCTGACGGCTCCTAATTAGTGCCATTCCATGAACTCTAGCTGCGTACATGTCCATGAGTGTGAGGGCTTTGTGGATGCATTGGCGTGTCATTGGAAACTAATCGCATACCCATAGAGATTAACTGTGGCTCTTTAAGCATCACTGAACTTGAAGGCATTGTCAGAGTTAGAGTCAGAAAGGTGTTAGTGCTGTGTTGGGTGAATGGAATTAATGCCTTTCTGCTAGCTTCCATAGGATGAAATCAAAGGTGTATAAGGACATCTATTTTGAAAACATTTTTAGATTCATATGCGACGCAGTCCACTTAAGAAACATCTGGATATTGTTGTCAGTACCAATAATTGCGCTAAATTGAAGCGCTAAATTGAAAAGTTTGGATCCTTTAGCATAAGCTGTAAACTCTTTTTAAATTGAACAGATTTGAAAAGTACAACTGTATTAAAGAGTGCACATACTGTCAGTAATTGTGAGTAATCTGCTTTTTAAAAAAGCAAACACATGACCAAAAAAAAAAATGTTTTGTGCCCTGTAGAGAAAACATAACTCCATTTATATGCCTTGCAGATGCTTAAAGAGTTACAGATTGAAATAGTATGGTTTTCATATCAACTGCTGTGTGTTTTATATGCACTTGAGATGGTATGTACAAACCTGTGGCCGCATGCTTTTACTGCTCAGAGCACACATGGGTATGTATGATGTGTGAATGTATGTGAGTGTGACTGCATGTGTACATGAAATGTGTGTCTGTGTTAGGCTTGGTGGGCTTGTGTGTATAGGTGCGTGTGCATGTGTACAATTGGCTTTGTAGCCTACATGAAGAAATGTGTGAAAATGCATTCTAGCCATTTTCATCACCATCTTAGAAATAGGCATCTTGTCATTGGCCATGTAGCCCCATCCATTTGAAAACTGCATGTCATACCATTTGAACATCTCGGAACATGTCATTATTTTCATTTTCAGTACATTCAAACCTGTGTAGAAAGACCATACATACAAAATGCTTTTGAGGCCTTTTATATGTGGTCTTTGTGAACAGGTTAAACCTTACATATGCCCAATAATGTGCACAGTTTTGCTGAGGGAAATTGTAGAAAAATAGGTAGTAGGTACTGCTTTTGTATGCTGCACCCATGTACAGGCTGATAATTCTTGAGCAGTTGTTGGGTTGCACAAAGCATTATAATAATATAGCGGAAAATAGTTAACACCGGGTGAAAAGGCTATTATTAATAAAGGGTAGCATGGTGTATCACAACAGTGTACAATTCTTGTGATGAGAAGTAATAACTGCAGTTCATATATTGAATGTTCATTTCTCTGTCAAAGCACATCTATTATCTTAACTGTAGGGCCTACTTCATAGAAAGGTTGGGCTTTCTACTCAACTTATCTCACTTTCATAGTCACATGCATTCATGCCTACTATGCACAGAATTGTACATTTCATGAAGACATAACCAAATTCTATTCACAACCTGCAAAATCACTTTTAACAATTCAAAAGCTTAGTGAGATTCATCCTACCTAAAATTGCCCTTGGAAAGTAATAATGATACTAAAGCACAATTAACATTAGGTCATACTGTCATACTAGCTTTGTAGTAAGAGGTAGAACAAATCCAAATCCTCAAGTATCATGTGGCAAACATGAATAACTTCTGTGTATACCCTGCAAGCATGCATGCACATGATTGTCATTTGAAAAAAAAAAAAAGTCTTGCTGGAAGGAAAGCTAATTTGATTGACATCCGAATATTTCTATCAATTTCCACACATTGTTTGTTGTAATATGGATTAGACAAAGGAAAGTTGTCAAGAGAAAGAGATAACTGTGTCTGAAATTAGATCTGAAACCTAATCATCCTGAATAGGGGAAGGTCCATCCAGTGTTGAATACAGAGCTCTAACTATATAAACTTGAAATATGTTTTATTTAGCCTTTGCAATACAAGAAAATCATTATATCATGTCATAAAAAATATGTAGAGTAAAGAAAATTTCCACATTTTGAACTAGGTTGCTCTAGTAAATTTAGCAAGATAAGCTTTCTAAGCTATTCAGTTGCTTTAGAAATTGTATTTTTTCTAATATTAGATCTTCAGTAGATTTTCCTCACCATGGGGTATCAGTGTTGCATATCAAGCTGATTTGATTTTATTGTATATGGGTTTGAATGTTAGTGCTGCAATACAATTGTTTATTTTGTTCCCAATAATCAGGTGATGCCATTTACTGCTGAATTTTCTTAATACAGTAATATTGAGAATAGGTAAACACATTAACTGTCTGCAATGCCAACTGCACAGCCACACATCCTAAATATCAAGAAAATAGTATCATCAGCTGTACCTTCCGCAGAAGGATTTAGAGTGTCTCTCTTCTTCTCTGCATCCATCAAAAACTACCTTCTGTTTCTGAACCTGTTCTACCTGGTTAAGTGAATCTGTTCCCAAGATTTTATCATCATCATCATCATCCATCATCATCACCCATCCGTGGAATATACTTCATCAGCTCTCTCTTTCTGTCGTCCTGGCATCGCATCCCTCGCACAATGATCACATGATCTCCTCTCATTGTGACATCATAGATGAAAGGATTTCATGCGTAATGATGCTCCTTGACTTGGTCCACCACTAACACCAGTGCTCGTCGTTCGTTGCCATGGCAAATTGAGGCTTCACTAACATGCATGGTACAGGTGCTGGCCGCATCCACTGCATTGCTTGAATTCATCCGGCCCTGTCTGGCATTGAAAGATAATGATAAAATTTGAAGAAGTGTTTTATAAAAAAACAGCAACAATGCTCTAGCTCGACATTCAAGTATGATGGCAATAAAAACATTGCCTGAAATGTTTGCGCTCTCATCGCAACCAATCATGGGGGCAGTTATTAGTTGGTTCTGCCTACAGTACAAATGACCTCCCCCTCCTCCTCCTCCTCCTCTTCTTCCTCCTCCTCCTCCTTTACTCCTCCTCTCTCTCCTCCTCCTCCTCCTCCTCCTCCTCTTCCTCCTCCTCCTCCTTCTCTTCCTCCTCCTCTTCCTCCTCCTCCTCTTCCTCCTCCTCCCCCTCCTCTTCCTCCTCCTCCTCCTCCTCCTCCTCCTTCTCTTCCTCCTCCTCCTCCTCCCCCTCTTTCTCCTCCTCCTCCTCCTCCCCCTCCTCCTCCTTCTCCTCCCCTCCTCCTCCTTCTCCTCCTCCTCCTCCCCCTCTTTCTCCTCCCCCTCCTCCTCCTCCTCCTCCTCCTCCTCCTCCTCTTCTTCCTCCTCCTCCTCCTCTTCCCCCCCATGACTTCTCCTTCTCTAATAAACCCTTGTGATCTTTGTGTGGCTCTCTACTGCACCTGATCCGTGATTCATACCGCCCTCTCTAGACAAGAAGGGATCAGGCACCACCAGCTGGTTCAAGCAGTGCTTCCACTACCTCAACGTTCACGGCATCCCGTGGCCGTGTCCAAACTGTGAAAATTGCGAGACCCCCTGTGTGTGTCAGTGTTCCTGCGAATGTCGCCTCAGAAAGCCCTCTGACAAGAAAAAAGGTCTTTATTTCTTGAGACTCACTTCTTTCTTGACCCAATATATTTGTATGCAGTGGTGTTTTTTTTTTCTGCTCCCTCCCGAATACTACACATCAATCACACATGATGTTTGTCTCAATATGGACAGCAGTTTCCAGTTTTCAATGACATTACACAATTGCATGAATAGAAACCTCCCTCTCTCCTTCTTGCCCCAACAACATTAGGGTGTTATTTCCCAGAACTTGGATACAATGAAGTAGGTTGTTACCCAGATGGATCAAGTACTGCATATAGAAACATTAATGTCATTTTTTAGTTTGATTCATGTGTTTCTGCATTGGTCATGCCCAAGTACAGTATACAAAGTTCAGGACTTTTTACAGTCCATGTATATATATATATTTTTTTCCTCAGGATGCCCAGTCAGTGTCTCATCATTGAATTGCATGACATTGATGTGTTGAGTAAATGTGGTTTGATATTAATCATACATCATTAATTTCAATGCATTTTCAAAATACTCCTGATGTGTTATGTCAGTTTAATCACAAAATGTCTCTTTGAGTAAGAAAGCATTATCAACAAGTGAGGAATGAGAGTTGGTAGAAATGAAATGCGAAGCTCCCTGGAAGTATCTGTGATATATGTGACAGCATATATTTCCATACATGAACGGTTCAAAGAGTTCAATATTAAAGTTGGTAGATAAGACATGACTGACAGCCAGGGAAGGTCTCTACACTGAGTCATGATCTTGAGGATGATATATAGTCACAAAATGGCAATGATAATAGTTTTGAAGTAATTATGAGGGTGGAGTTTGTGCAGATGGTGAAGATAAAAGTGATGGTGATGGCTTTGATCTCAACTGTGATGATGATGATGGTGATGATGGTGACGATGGTGACAGTGGTGACGATGATGACAATGATAACGATGATGATGATGATGGTGACGATGGTGACGATGGTGACAATGATGATGATGGTGATAATGATAATGATATTGATGAAGATGATGATGTTGATGATGATGATGATGATGATGCTGCTGCTGATGATGATGATGATGATGATGACAATTACACAGGTGATATTCATGATGAGAGTATGTGTACTGTTGGTAATACTGTATACACAATATATTTCGCGAATCTAACTTTTCGCGAATTGGGACTTCCCAACAATTTTGCGTGTTTTTAAATTCGTGATCGTGAGGTCCTGTACTGAATGGAGAAATGTATGCATATGTCACATTTATATCGGCATGAGAGTCAATATTTTCGCATGCTTTTAATTTCGCGAATAGCAGCTGACTCACAAAATTCGCGAAAATAAAAACCTCGCAAAATATTTGGTGTATACAGTAAATGATTGAGATAGTTGTGCAGAAGATGTCAATAATGTTAATTGTGTAGATGTGTGCAGAAACCAAGTCAGGCAAAGACGAAAATAAACAATTCACTTTTTTAATGTCAAAACTTTCAGTTTTACTCATTTGTTCTATAGGTGACAACATAACCATTTTATTATTAAGCAGACCTATATGGCCGTTGTAAACATGCTAGATACATGATTGTTATAACTATGGGATGGAATTTCCTGTTCTTATGAGTACTTCATGCAATGAACAGTGCATGTCACCATGATGCATGGTATATATTTGTAGAATATTTGTTCCATTTGCTAATCTAGGATAGTATATGCACCTTTTTTGAAGTTGTTTATACTTGAAATGTATAAGCATTCACCTTCACAGTCACCAAACCTCAACCAAAGACTAAAATAGGTGACTACTCCAAATACATCATAAAAGTACAGCTAGGGTCCTACCCCTATCCTAACATTGTAAAGAAAATGTCAAAGAAAAGTAATTCACAAAAACAGACTTTTCAACAAATGGAACAAGTGGAAACTAGATACCAGAATAATGGAACTAGTCATGGATGATATAAAAGATTACTCAATCAGGGATAAAGGCACATTAAATGATTGTATAGCAATAGTGGGGAAACCATGGATATTTTTATCCATGGGAGGCATGTCATAAGCATGAATGTGGCATGTAAGGATTGATCTCATTGGGGCAAAGATAAGACCATGAGAGGTGTGTGGCGATGGTCTTTAAGGACTGAAATCTTTGAAAGGTCAAAGTAAAAAGCACTGTTAAAGTCACTGTAATCACCTGCTATCAGTATATTTGAATTTTCATGTGCTAGTGAATTTTTATTGATGAAAGTCATAGTTATGTAATGATGAAATTTCATTTCTTAGAGTAAGAAATTGAAAATGGCATGGTGACATTTTATCCCTTACTCGTAACCGTGACTTCATGATAGAATCCGAAGTGGCGGAAGAAGAATCTGGATTCCAGCCCAAGCCGATGGTTCCATACAGCTCTCTGTTCATCTTCAGCACAACTAACCCGTAAGTATTTGACTACTCCCTTTAAAAAGTCATTTCATACTGTGTTCAATTTTGTCTTTATTGAGAAAGTCAGACACTTCTTACATGAATTATAAAAGAACATACAATTCTAAGAGGAATTAAAAGTTTATATGAAAAAAAGATCGGTTTTTGAAATGGCAAAGATATCCAGAAACAAAGTGGTCCTTTTATTAGGTGGGACCCACAATTTCATGTGACAGTCACTTTACCTAAATCCTTCAAAAATTGGTGAAAAATTACATTTTGAATGATTAATTTGTGGCATTATTTTCTCTTGACAGTGTTCGTCGCTTCTGCCATTACGTTGTGAACCTGCGCTACTTTGACACCATGATTATGGTTGTCATCGCTCTCAGTAGTATTGCCCTAGCTGCTGAAGATCCTGTCAACCCGGATGCCCAACGAAACAAGGTGAGCGCTTTTTGGGAATCATTGCCCCCATCAAATTTCCAGATTTTGCTATCTGAGCTGCTCTCTTTCTGAGATACTTTACATCACAATAATGAAAAAAAAAGTTAAAAAGAGACCTAGCTTTCTTGACACTCTGGTAGATTTTGTAACCAACTGTACAATGTCTTCAAAAATGCATGGACGAAATTTAAATTGTATGAAAGCTGTGAATGTCTTTTAGGAATTGGCCTTAGTAATGATGTTTTATCGGTTTTGAGGTGTTTGCGATGTTTCACATCAGTGACGATGATTGCAATGATGATGATGGTGATGATGATGATAGATGATGATGATGATGATGATGGTGATGATGATGATGATGATGATGATGATGATGATGATGATGATGATGATGATGATGATGATAAATGATGATGGTGATGATGATGATGATAATGATAATGATAAGAAAAATTATATACCACAACATTTGCGAAGGTACTTCCTGTCAATTCTTGAAGATTATCGGAAAAATGGCAGGACTTATGACAATTATAACAGCAATATATTGTGGCAGAAAAAAAAACTTTCACCCTGTGTGTCACTCTGAGAAAACATTGAAATCTGCAAATGGCTCTCTCTCTCATCCATCCTTCCCCAATTCAAAGACAAAAAGAAGACAGATTTCTTGGTTTTTATCCTTTCACTTCAAGTTTGGTAGCCTAGACATTCTCAATTTCATAATTTCTTGACTCAAAACCTTTCTCTCTATATCTTTCTCTTTCCATGATATATATTTTTTCTCTCTTTCCCAGGTCCTGGAGTACTTTGACTATGTGTTCACCGGTATCTTCACTTTGGAGCTGGTCCTGAAGATTCTGGATATGGGCTTCATCTTCCACAAAGGGTCTTACATGAGAGATCTGTGGAACATTCTAGATGCTGTTGTTGTAGTTTGTGCCTTATTCGCTTTCATCTATCAGGAGTAAGTGAATCAGCTACTGCATAACTTACAAACCACCCTGCATTCTGCCCATTTAGCATTATCTCCTTGCACTTATTTCGTTAACCGCTTGAGGTCCGGGCACCGTGCTTCTTATGTGGTTGCACCTTTCTTGATGCATTGTCAGGTTTTTGTGAGGTACATTGTAGAGTGTGATTTTTTCTTGGTTTATCCATTTGCTGTTTATCATATTTGTTTGTTTTAAGTGTGAACTTGCAAAGGCCTCTTAAATTGTTAGATTATAACTGATCCAATCTTTCTCCAATGTAGGGCATGCTGTAATGAAAGTAATTTCCAAAACAAATTCCCCACAATTTTAAAAGACAGTGTGGCAAATTATTTGCAATTAGGTTTTGTTGAATTACTTAATTGTGAATGACATCACGGAAGGGAAGAAAGATTTTTGATGTGTGCAGATTAAGTGGGTGCTAGAAAAATGAAAGCTTGGATGATTAAAAACATTTGATATTTATCTTAATCAAACAATTCCTTAATTTGCAATGTGAAGACCTATACACATCATCAGATGTCATCATGAATGCAGAATCATAATGGAGATGACCTATGAATTAACTGATAACTAGTAGATAAAAGAAAATGGAGATAGATAGAGAGATAGGCAGACATATAGATAGATAGATAGATAGATAGATAGATAGATAGATAGATAGAGATACTGTAGATAGATAGATGGATAGATAGATAGATAGATGGATAGATAGATAGATAGATGGATAGATAGATAGATAGATAGATAGATAGATAGAGATACTGTAGATAGATAGATGGATAGATAGATAGATGGATAGATAGATGGACAGATAAATAGATAGATAGATGGATAGATAGATGGATAGATAGATGGATAGATAGATGGATAGATAGATAGATGGATAGATAGATGGACAGATAAATAATAGATAGACAGACAGACTGAGAAGGGGAGGGGTGCATATGTTACATCTCCATTTTGTGTCATTCACTATTCAATGATCCATCATTTATGAAAATGTTCTCAACTCCATACATTTTGGTTATTTACACAGCACCTGACATTCCCATGATCCTTAGAATAGTCCCATAATGCACCTGTGTGGATTTTGTGTTGTGTTACAATTTACATTCAAGCTCAAGCCCTCTCCGTTGGCAGGGTTTGTTTGCAAGTGTCAATATTTCAACTTCCCGACCAGATGTTTTCAATTTATCAATAGATATTTTTAGTATGAATACCTGAATGGGATCCATTTCATAAAGAGGTTTGTGATCATTCCAAGTTCCAAGGATCACAGTAACCATGGCAACAGTCAGCAAACATCCAACCATGCAGCTGTGAGCATGGAAGTCATCACTGTGATGACTACAAATTACAGTGACACAGCAAATACCTCTAAGAATTGATCCGAAGAGGCAAGATTACTAAAACCTGCACTTGGTTTGAAGTTACAGAGCATATGATTAGTATGCGCCACTATGTTGCCAATTTGAGCATCAATGGCCATAAAGGTTAAACAACTAAAGATGTGATTGCTAATATAATCGAGTTAAGATGATGCTATTAATTTGAGATATTTTCAATTAAATCTGCTAAAAAAACAAAGGAAATAATGAGAAACTTTCAGATATTTTTAATCATGAGTTAAAAAATATTCCTTGTTATGTATTAACAAGTGAGGTGTTATTTCTCTCTATCTGATAATGAACTTTAAAATGTTTTAGAAAATTGCATTTAACCTGTTTTATGATCGGACTCAGCAATTGTAAGAACACAGATGAATCCCATGAGATGTTTAAAGAAATGCAGCAAAATGCACTGAACAAAAGGCTGTCCAAATCACACAAAATTAATATTTTGGAGAAAACGTCCCGTCGGATCTTAGCTCTGAGATTTTCTCCAAGTTCATCTTCCAGTAAATCATTAATGTGTCCCCTGTCAGTCACAGGTGATGGTGAATTTATTCCAGTAACCACATCATTTGTGTCAATGTGATGCCTTGTTGTAAATTGTTTTGTCCTTCTGTTATGTTGCCTTTTGTTTTTTCACCACACGTTTAAAGAACCTCTCGCAGCGCGATCGACGAGTTTGAGAGGTAATGAAGAGTAGAAAATGCTACGCCCCACAACCTTTTTGCATCTCCTTTGGCAGGGGCACTAATCAATTACTATTAACACGAGGGCTCAACAGCAGTAGAGGAGATTGGAATTCAGCCGCGTATATACACCATCAGCGTATCAAACATCCACTTTAGGACAGCTGATGACCTAACTTTTTTTCTCTGCTCTCTCTTTCCTTTTGTAGCAGGGCAAATCTGTTGCTGATGAATTATGCTACATATTTTGTAAGATATTTTTATTTGTCCCTGACAAACTCACCAGTTCATTGATGGAAAATTTGGCACTCCTCCTCTGATATATTTTGACAAACAAATCAGCAAACAAATGGGATGAACTGAAAAAATTGTTGAGTGTCTACAACAGCAGTCCTGCACCCTGCACCACTGTAAATTGCCCTTGTATACATATATATATATATATATATATATATATATATATATATATATATATATATATATATATATATATACTATATATATATATCTTTTTTTTACTTTTTGCCACCCACCAATGGTAGGGTTTCATAATCAGATGCTGCAGCACCTCGAAATTATCCCCAAACCTGCTCATGTAGCATATTCCACTTATAAATCTTGCATTAACAAGTAGGATATAAAGGTAAATCTGCCTTGCAGTAACTTCTTTGCTTGTAGGAAATAGGCAAAAAAAAGTATAATAAATGTTTGAAAACACAGCTCTGCAAACAAAATGAAGCAATAATATTAGAGGATTTTACTGACTTCGCCTACTATCAAGAAAAAAAAAATGTGAGAGAGCATTAGCAATTGTAGAAATGTTACAAAATGTAGAAGTGCTGCTTCCTTGAGCACAATATTCATTACCTCAAACGGAGCTGTGCTGTAAGATTCCATATTTCTTAATGACCAAGGATTTATTAACATTAGATTATTTTCTCTAAAAACATCTTAGAAATTATGTTTATTAAGAAATGACAAAAAAAAAATGTGATAAATGTGCTGTTGTCTTCTAAGCCTAAAATGTACCATTTCTAAAATATATTTACACTAATTATGAAAATAAAAAGCTAAATAAAATTAGACACTGTTATACTGCAAAACCAGAAATTTCAACGTTCATTTTGATTTTGCAAATTTTGCAAGATCCAAGATTTGCATGATTCAAATGTATGTGAAAGTTCTTGTCTTCACTATATGCATTGGATGCCTGTAGCAATTTGCAAAAATTTCATTCCGCTGAAAAAGGCCGTCGGCTCCACTTTGCAAAAAAAAAAAAAAATTGTGCCGCGAATATTTCTGGTTTCTGGACTATGCTCATTTTACTTGTTTGTGTACAATGTACACAAATACTATACATAGCTACTGTGTGTGGTGAAATACCATTTTATATTAGTTGGTCATACACCTGTAGCATACATGTCTCATAGGCAACTCAATGAATTTATGGAGGGAAAGCAGGAGAAATGAAAATCCAAACATATGATACAGTTTTTATTGCTTATTGTCAAAACTGCTAAGGATTGCATAGGCCTATATTTCACAAGGGCAACTGAACAACATAGTAAAAATTCACAGAAAAAAAAGCTAGCAAAATTTATCAAAAACCATGAGGTTGTTTTATCTGTAATAATCTTCATGCAATATATCTGTGACTTGTTTCGGTTAATGGGCACTCTTGTCAGAAAAAAAATTCTTGCAATTTGAATTGAGCAGTAACATCTCAGATATTATACAGCATACCTTCATAATCAATGCATAGATTATAATCATGCATATGCAAATTATAAAGATGGCTTTAACCCCTATTCACTGGTCATGTAATGCAATTCATAAGCTGTTGGTGCTGGAGGCTATTTCATGTGCGTTCACTAAACTGTGCCATCTCAAATTCAAGGTGATATCACGGACACTTGTAAAATAGAAAACTATTGAAAACTATATACTAAGTGAAAGAGAAAGTATAATGACCTTTTCATATAAGATGTAAATCAGCGCCATGTCATGAATTGTGTGAATCCATATGACTTTGATATTTCCGTATGATTTACATATTTATGAAAAATCACATCACCTATTCAAAAGAAACCACTAATAAAAATATCCATAGCCTTTATAAAGAAGGGTCTATAAACTCATAGACACTATGGATGGGACTACATGTATAAAGTATAGCCATATATGCCTATACATACAGTGTATGTATACAGCAGTGTTCGATCTCATATAGATGTAGACCTATTCTGTCAGCAGCCTGCTGTTAACCTAAAAAATGAATACCAATCCAAATGAGAATATCTGTAACAGGAAGTGATGCACAAGACTGTCAGACATCAGGTCAAAGTTCACAGGCTATATGTAAATGACGTCATGGTCCAAACCAGTTTTGTAGTGGATTATCCTATAGATCGATCGGCATTCGCAGCATTTGCGCGAACTACGGGATAGCCCATAAATTGGCAGATATGGGTTAACAGCTGTCTCATGGTTGTGGCCTTGCATAGCTATTCAATAATTAAAGTATATACAGAAGTCACATCAGGTGGAATAGAACTATCTGTACTAACTCTATGTTCAGTTCATTAACTCCCTCACTCTCATGATATCTGTCTATATACAATGTAGGTGGCTTTTTGAAAGAGAATTGAGTATGTAGGTTAAAGGCCTTATGGGTGTTGGTGACGTATTATTGAATTTTGATGATTATACATTTTATCAGACACATTTGTGGACTTTGAGTACAAGGATGTAAACCTGCTGAAGACTAGACAAGAGTATACAAGGGCAGGTGTCACTGGTTTTATAGCAAAAACAGTTCATCCTCACAGGGATAACCATAATACATGGTGTACTATATGATTCCAGGTGAGCCTTTAACACTGAGCTTTTTTTATATAGAAATACCAATTTTTTTGTGTGTGTTATTCTGCAGTCTTACATTAATTATGCTGCCTCCATTTACAATCATCTTCATTGTTATGATTGTCATTATGAGATGTGGTCAACTCGATCAACGTAATACTACCGTAGCACTATCATCCCTATCGCCAAAGATGCTACATAAAACTTATGTCATCATCATCATATCATAATCATAATCATAATCATAATCATTATCATCATATCATAATCATCATCATCATCGTCATCATCATCACCTTCTTCATCATCTCTCTAGATTATTGGTATTACCACCATGATCAATACATCAACATCGTAACCTGGAACAGAATCTGCAACAATGCATTGCGTTTCACGAAGGATCACATTATGATGAGAAACTTTATGTTGCTGCTCTTTCTCCTCCTCCTCCTCCTCCTCCTCCTCCTCATCATCATCATCATCATCATCATCATCGTTGTCATCATCATCATCATCATCATCATCATCATCATCATTATCATCATCATCATCATCATCATCATCATCATCATCATCATCATCATCATCTCCATCTTTGACCATGTCTGTAATATTGGTGCCGGTTTTTACTTTCTTGTTCCCGAGCAGTACAGGAGGCGAATCCAGTGGAGCCAAGAACTTGAACACAATCAAATCCCTGAGGGTTCTAAGGGTGCTGCGACCTCTGAAAACCATCAAACGAGTCCCAAAGCTAAAGGTAAGACTTGTACTCCATGATTTGTAACCCGTTCTGATAGGACGTACTGATTTTGCTACAATACACGTTTCTCATAGACACCTGCCCGAGGATACTCGGCGCCAGTGTGTTATACTGCCCTCTTACGGGCAGTGTTTGAGAAGTATGTTAAATTGTTGTTGTACCACCTTCGCCCCTTTCGGCCGGCAGTTTGTGTTGCGTGAGCATAATAAAGTTTGCTTAAACCTTAACTATTGTGACTGGTTATCCATCTCTCGAACAATGTTCATTTAATGGCGCGGGATTCGTCTTTAACAGGTTAAAAGCACAAACGTCATTTGTACTTAACAGCATCATAGAAAAAGAGAAAACATTTGTCATTTCAATATGGTGCATATTATCCATGGGGTGACAAGACCTCACATCTCAAAAGTGATAGATTTCTGGAGAGAAAAAAAAAATCCATTTTTGCAACAAAAAAAAAAAAATAAAAAATTTGAGATACAAGGCCTTGTATTAGTCTTAGGATGATATCCAGTGTATTATATTTCATGTATTTTATACAACACTCGTATATGTATATCTGAGTGTTCATACATACATATATAAAAATCATTATATTTCACAAGTGCAGTGAAATGCTCTTACTATCAAATTACATGAATGCTAGAAATTTGACCACTGAATTATTTCATGTTTATGGGAAAGCATATATGATGCCTGGGTCATCTTTCTCAATTTTCCTAGGAAGAGTTTAACATTACGTTGTAGGTTAACGTTTCGGTAAGTTTTCTCCTTTTTTTTATGAAGGTTTGTACCTATCTGTGCACTGTAGGACAAGGTTACTTTGTCAATATCTTGTGAAGATTAACTGCAGTGATGAAGCATTTGTTGGGATTTAGGAGCCAGTAGAGTAGAGAAAGAAATATCTCGATCTAAAGCTGCATTTTGGAAAAGGTACTAGTAATTGGCTGTTGACAAAGGGGATGTTCATGTTTGCATTCCCACTGTCTTTGTTCCGACCAGGCTGTGTTCGACTGCGTGGTGAATTCCGTCAAGAATGTCACCAACATCGCCATCGTCTACATTCTCTTCATGTTCATCTTCGCCGTCATCGGCGTCCAACTCTTCAAGGGGAAATTCTACTACTGCAATGACTTCTCTAAACTTACGGAAGAAGAGTGCAAGTAAGCACCCAATCATCGTTTGTTTGATAGTTGTTTGTTGTTTGTTTTTTTTTTGGGGGGGGGGTTGAAGGGGGGATGGTTCATTTTCTCCAATTTTCTTGTTTCAGACCACTTCTGTTATTTTTATGCCTCCACCACGAAGCGTCACCTGAGGCATCTTCTTTTGGGGTTGTTCATCCATTTTTCTGTCCTTCTGTCCTTCCAGCCATCCATAAAAAGTTTTGTGGACAGCGCATAACTTAGAAACCTCCTGATTAAACTTGGGTCATGTATATATGAGTGGAGGAAGTTTTGCTTATCAACTTTTGAGTGCACATGCTCAAAGTCAATGTCAAATTCTAAAACTTTCACTATTTTACCCATACCTATCTTTTTTTTGTACATTGTACTAGATTAGAGTTATTCAAAGTAAGAGGTCTTCAGTATGCAAGGTTCTGTACAGGAGAGAGAGTGAGATTATGAGTCCTGATTACACACCACTTTTCACAAGCCTTAATTGTTTCCTCAGTGAAATTTAGACCTATTATACTTATAGAAATATCCAAGAGAAAACATTGTGTACCAGAAGTTTACGAATAAATTGATTTGAAATGATTTCATTGGTTGTTTTTCATTTGCTGTTTATTTGCCTGTCCAGAGGGAAGTTCTTCGAGTACAGCAGAGACCAGATTACGGGGAGCAGGGACCGTGAGTGGAAGCGCTACGATTTCAACTATGACAATGTGGCGCTGGCGTTTCTAACGCTGTTCACGGTTTCAACAGGAGAAGGATGGCCAGAGTAAGTGCCAAGAAAGCAAAATACAACAGGAAGTTTACCCTACACTGTATAACAAATGAATGTTTGAATTCTTTTCAACTGTTAAGGTGAACCTGAACATGAAGTTTGTACAATTGTACTTTAAAATTGAAATCCCCAAACATTTGCTGTTTCATACTTTGCAAATTTATAAAGGGTTTCTCATTTCCGTAATTGCTGTCATCATATTGCCATGATAGTGATTTAGTGTTATTGTTACTATTTTTTTTAATTACTATTGTTGTTACTGTGATGATGAAGATCATGAAGATCATTATCATTATCAGCATTATTCTCATAACCTCCGCCAGGGAATGAGGTTAGGTTTTCTTTGATGTCTGTTTGTTTGTCTGTCTGATTGCAAAATAACCCAAAAGTTGTGAACGGATTTGAATGAAACTTGCAAGGAAGGCTGATAATGACACAAGGAACAGATGATTCAATTTTGGTAGTGATCCAGGAGTTTTTATGGAGTTTTGAAGTTTTTTTTTTTTCTTTTGGCAAATAGGGTCAACGAACTTGGAAATTGACTGTACCTTGGTTCTGCTATTCCTATCATTATGAAATGGTGTTTGACTGCTCCCTCTCTGTCTTCTCCACAGTGTGTTGAAGCATTCCATCGATGCGACAGAAGAAGGCATGGGACCTGCGCCCTACAACCGCATCGAGATGGCCTTCTACTATGTTGTGTACTTCATCATCTTCCCATTCTTCTTCCTCAACATCTTCGTTGCCTTGATCATCATCACCTTTCAGGAGCAGGGGGATCAGGACTTCTTTGATGGGGATATTGACAAGAACCAGGTGAGTTAAAGGTGCATAGTCCCGGTAGTGTAGAGGGCGCTGTTGATGATACTGCCGATCACCGTTCGCATTGATACGAAGATTACTGAAGTTGAGCTGTCATCAAGAGTAAAGTGTGTAGGTGTTGCTAAGTAACGTTGCCTTTGTTGTCTTCTCTGCACATCGCGCAGTCTGTAGTAAATAAAATGCCAGGGTGCGCGCATATGTGCTTGTTATTATGACATCACAAAAGAAGTTTGCGAAAGCTGTCATCCCCCTCAGCCAAATCATGAGCTGAACTGTGATCTGACCACTGACTACAGTGAATTGGACTTCTTCGGACTCGGGGAAGTGGGCCAAAGCGTAAGCGCAAAAGAGGAGTCGATAGCGTAGGTCTCTATAGGAAACTTGCGCCGTGCGCCCGCGTACGCATTTGACTAAAACACCGGGACCATGCACCTTTAAAGGGGAAATCCAGTCTAAATATAAGTTAGTCTGATAAGAAAAGAGTAAAGTCTTACGAGCTCAACGGTAAAAATTTGACTGAAATTGTAAGAAGAAAAATACGGAAGTTATGGCATTTCGAAGTTTCGCTGATTTTTCAGGAACAGTTCTCGAACAGTCGATATTAGTCAAGTAGTGAGTAAAATTATGATATCTTGTTATATTTTAGATTTTATTGCAAAATTTTTATATGGCAGGATGTTTTGTGATACAACTGACCTACACATGTGCATCAAATGTGATAACTCAAACATTTTAAAAATCACTGCTCCCAATTGATTGAAAAAAAAAAAGAAAAAGAAAACGTGTCAATTGGGAACTACTCAAAATTATGAACAAATGATTGAACTGAATTATGTTTTATGTACATGATGACAGCAAATTAGCAAATAGCTTTAAGAAATGACAACCTTGAAAGAAAAAGTTGGGCAAAGATACATCATATTATGTACTTATCAAAGACAAAAGAAAAAAAAGCCAGATTGTCAACTCTTCTGGCATCACATCGCAATAACAACAACAACATCAAATATTGTTTAGATGCAAGACAGTATCAAGGTGAGTGTGGTGAGTGCTGGTGCAAGTAAATGTGCGCGATCAGCAAGCGCACGGTATGAGGTTGGTTTTTTTTTTCCAATAATTACTCATGTTGACCCATTCATGAGTGAAATTTTGGCATGACAATCCCCACAGAAACAATGCATCGAGTTTTGCATCAATGCCAAGCCAGTGGACCGATTCATGCCCAGCAACAAGAACTCCATTAAGTTCAAGGTCTGGAAGTTGGTGGTGTCCTCCGGCTTTGAGTACTTCATCATGTCTCTCATTACCCTCAACACGTGCACGCTGATGATGAAGGTAGGTAACCGTGGCAACGCAGGTTTGGTATAAAAATGCCATCAGGTAGATGGACAATTATGGAGGAGGTGGTGATGTTATGTGGCGATGGTGCCCTGAATGACATTCATTTGATGGTGATGAAGATAATGATGTTAAATTGATGATGATGATGATGATGATGATGATGATGATGATGATGATGATGATGATGATGATGATGATGATGATGATGATGATGAATAGGGTGTGTGATTCAGGAGCATTTTCAGTATACAAATGACACACAGGTCCGAGTATGTCAGTCGGAATTGTGTGCATAAGGTAACTATGGAATGCTTAACCCACAAGGCAAAGCTGAGTTGGTTAAGGCAAAATTCCATAGTTACAGCATGCACTCTATTCTGACTGATGCACAAAAAGACGTGCATCATCTGTGTTATAGAATGGGGACAATTTTCTTGCCAAAAATCTATTTTGTGATCATGTTATCCGATGGCAAATTCACTGGTTACATTTCTTTTTGGCTTGTCATAGACAAGAGCCCGAAAATCATGCATCCAGTACTTCAAAACTATGCACCCAGTAATTCCTGGATGTATGGAAAAAGGCACTGGTTGCGTGATTTTTAGCCAATGGGCGTCTCGTACTGAGTGCGCGAACGCTTGCTTAGTGCACAAACCTTTGTTACTATGAAGTGGGCATGCTCTTGCTACAAGTGTACGATAACATGTTTACCGCTACATGAGACAGCGTGTACATGACCAGTAGAAAATCAACACATAGCTCTCGACCAATGAGACCGTAGGATTCTCACTATACCCATTCTATACTATAACCTTAACATTCTGAATGCCTCTCAAAGAAAGATATCCCAGTTTTCCGTGACCTAATTGTCTTGTCTACTTTCTCTTATACCATCTCGATCTCTCCCCCCAGTATTACAAACAACCTGATGTCTACACAGCTATACTCAAGTATCTCAACATTGCCTTCACAGTTCTCTTCACGATAGAAGCCGTGCTGAAGCTTATAGCATTTGGACCAAGAGTAAGTCTCAGCGTCTTTGAAAACAGAAATCTTATTCCTATGTGATCATACTCTTACCTGTGGTTTACTTCTTTCCACCAGCACAGTAAAGAGAGTGTAAATGTAATCGATAAATGAAGAATAGTTGCGTGAGTGTTCAATTGCTGATGAATATGAATTTTTCTTTATCTTTCAAGTTTGACTTGAAATCATTCTTCATAAACTTTTAAGAAAGAGTGATTGCATCATATGTCATATCCTTTCTCCCATGTCAAATCAGAGCAAAGAAAAAGTGGTTATTAACCCGTTGAGGACAGTTTGATTTTGCTACAATATGCATTTCCTATAGACAATTGCCCGAGTATACTCAGGACTCATCCTCAACGGGTTAAAATGTACCCGTTAATGTCTATTGCCAATTACTGATCTATTTATATATTATACAAAAAGAGAGCTTACATATATGTATTTTGTTTCCTTTTTTTCTCTTTGTGTCACCTTCATTGGCAGAATTACTTCAAAGAAGGGTGGAACACATTTGATTTCATCACAGTTGTAGGGAGCATAGCCGATGTCATCATATCAGAAGTTGGGGTAAGACAGCACCACACAGACATATGTACATGTATATATAATATATAACTTTACATATACATGCATATATGAATATTCCGGTCCGTTCGGTCCAAGTCCATCTCCAGACCGCTCCATTCTTTTTAGCGCTCATCACCACATCAGTGCCGGTACGTGCCATTGGTGTTATTGGTTCCCTTGGTTAACTGGTACCTGCAATATCCCCCTCCCCCTTTTCCCATCCCACTCTCTGAACAACATATCAAGGAATCTTCTATGGGTGAAAATTCTTGTTGATTGATGTCTAACCTCTAAAGCTGGTTGTTTTTCTCTGATTTATCTTTTTTTTTTACCTCTGTCCCTCATTTTTTTTTCTATCTTTTTTTTTCCTGTAATGCAATGCGGAAAATTACTCACATGTTTAACTGTTACTGTATGGAGGAATGCGGTGACAACAATCGTATTGCCAACCTCTTATAGATTACGCATGGTGCAATAGTTGGCAGCTCTTTCATCATGTCCATTTGCTCAGAGATTGTGCAAGTAATGTGTGTCTCGTGTGCAGTAAGCTGTAGACACAATAACACATCAGTGCTACATTTACACTTTTGGATTGTGGCAAAATAAAACAAAAAACAGCATATTAAAAGATGAGTGCTGCTGTGTGAGTACTCTACTCTTGCACTCATCCATAAATCTCTTGGAGGAGGGATTTTCCGTGTGGAAATTCTGACCAATGTAAATTTGAGAAGAGTGATTCTCATTCTGCAGAAAATGTGGAAATTTGACCAAAAATTCCAGTCAGTCGATAATGTCTTTTGGGCGAAGAGTGATGGAGGATGCAAGAGTTGCCGGTATCTTGCACCAAACCACTGTACTCCCATGTTTGAAGTTCCTCCTTGGAATATCTGGAGATCAGCACAGTGCCGTCTGCCATGCACCTGAGCAGAGCTTCTGCAGCAAAAAAGAAAAGAAATAAACAAATGAAACAAAACAAAATTAAAAAAAAAAATGTTAAGAGTCTTTCCATCGCCATGGCAACACCATCATGTGCTCTCCCGATGTTCCCTCAGTTGTATGTTTCGTCATGATGTTCTATATCTATACATGTATATATATTTATATATAACATTTATGGGTTGTAGTGTACCTTGCCCCTTCCCTCCTTTCCAATTATGCTATTCCCATTTTGTGACCCCCACCCCCCTATCCCCAATATGTACCGGTTTGGAGGTATCCAAACTTGCTCTTATGAACAATTTGAAAAGAACATATTAAAAAGAGTTATACACCCAGCTCCCCTCTGACTATTATATATTCACCATTTATTCCAGTGTCCTGCTGCTTTAGTGTACAATTTATGCATAAAGTTAGAAAGGATTTGCTTCAATAACCACATGACATATTGCATTATACACTGTGTATCAGAATGCTATTTTGGGGGCTGCTTGTGGTGTTGTACATATATTAAGTGTTCAATTAATTCAATCAGATACCAGGAGTGAGCAAAGTCATCCCCCTACCCTTTTGTAGTTGCAAAAAAAAAAAAAAAAAAAAAAAAAAATATGCATGCTCTCAGGGTGGTTATGGTGTAGCAATATTTTGGTCTTTCTTGTGTGGGCAGTTTGCTGTTCTGTTTTCACAAGGAAGTACTTCGATGATCCATATCAAATGCAAGCTTCCCATTACACCAGTCAGCGATTGGCTAATAGTGGAGTGGTACGTGTCTCACATGCGCTCAAATACAGCTTTCTGTGCGACAGAGCCATGACAGCTGGTAGAAGCAACCCTGAACCACCTCAAAATACAAATGTACTGGTTATCAGCATATTGCTATGATTCCTCAAATCTTTGTCTCATCCCAAACTCCCCCCCCCCCAAAAAAAAAAAATAGTCTGCATCCACCATGCAAAAGCTTCCTCTTTTTACCCTTATTTGGTGACAGCTGGAAAACAAAAATCTGCATTTTACATTTCTGACCCTGTATCACAAAACCAACAAAAAGTCGCCTGACACAGATTTTTAGTTAAGGGCAGATTCTGAAAGAGCAGACTCTAAGCTTTAAAATGATGTACAGCTTCATAATAGAATTTGACTCTTTTAACCTGTGTAAATATTGGATAGAAAGCACACGCTCTGGAAAAGTGTGAACTGAGAAATGAGGCGCTGAAGTACAGGGTCTATTTAAGTGCTTGATCTTCATCAAACTGTGCTAGCCGTGCGATGCATGGGACAAAAAAGAGGGTGTAAACCACCCGAGCAACAACAATGATGAGGTTTATATCAGATTAGGCTGAAATTAAACATGCTCTTTTAATACATTCTGTCCATGATTAATGCCAACTTTAAAAGCAGTAGCATTGTCCTTTCAAAAGTTGATAGACTTGAAAGTGAAGAGTGTGCAAACGATTTCAAGAAATGAAAAGGGGCCTCTAAGACATACCAGATCTCACTACTCTACAAAAAAAAGGTTGTAGAAAAACTGCTGAAAATGCACTTTCCCATTCATTTATCATCCCAAACTTAAGAATAAGGAAGAAGAATGATAGCTCTTTCAGAAAATATGAAAACCTCAAGATTGGTTAGGTTGACCCATTTCACCCATTTTCAGTCCTCACACAAAATTAGTGCCTGGGACTTTTTTTCGTTTTGTGATGCACGGTCACATTTGGTGTTTATTTCTGATTCTATTCACAATCACTCTTTGAGACTTTCTGTATATGACTAACAAAATTTACTCATCCAAGAAGTCCTACATTTCATTGCCCCTCCCTGTCATCCTGCCTTCCAGATAATGGAGAAAGCTTTAGAAGGATCCCCCTCCATCCCCCTACCCTCCATAAGAAAAATGAAATGAGGAACTCTCTACAGAAATAAAACATAATTCAAGAGAAATTAAGATCTCCAATTTTATTTGACAGCACAAACATTCACAAATGAACAGTCTCAAGCCGAGAGTGTGGCTGGATAGCTTTAGTGTAGCTTTAGTTACTGACCCAGAAAGGGCAATCTTTTTCATGCCTAGAGGATGGGCAATTTCATATCCGGAAATAAGAAAAGACTTTTGAGGATTGATATTGTCCAAGACCACCTTTTGTTTACATGTTTGATGTGTCGTAGATGGTCAGTTGTGGTGTCATACTAATTGTGCGTTGCACAGTTGCATTTTTTTTTTTGTCATGTAAATGAGAGACAGAAAAGCCGTACAAAGAAGTTTTAGAAGAACAACAAAGATGGATTTGCACACGGTCTCGACAGCTGGTGCTGTACCATGGCTTGCTATTATACACACGGTAGAGATGGATTCCGTAGTTTGTTGCCCTCAGTCACTCCGCATGGGTGCGCTGTTCGTTGTGAATGTGATTGCCTGTCACTGTCTCAAAAACATGAGCGTTGCACTTCCTGCCTCCCCACCGTCCGAGGTGTAAATTTGTACCCCTTCCACTGTCAACTAGCTCCTACTAAACATTGCTTCATCATTACCATCTAGGAAAAAAAAAACATGCTGAAAAACCCTCAGTAACATGGGGCAAGGGCTTTTAGTTGCTATGGCCATCAGATAAGAATTACCGATATCAGGAATCTGTATCACCCAAACCACCATAGGACTAGGCAAGTCTTTGTGACAACCTTTTGTCCCCGCCCCATGCAAAAGTTTGTCGACCCTTGTGTGAAGTTTCCTCCGGAGAGTGTGTTTTGGTAACCTGTCCCATTTTCTAGATGTATTATTGTCTCTTTTTTTTTCTTAATTTGGCTGGTTCTGTCCCTTACCACTGTGTGGTTCTAACCGTTTATCAGTCCCCCGAGTTATCTTGTCCCATTTCATATCTGTATTCAACAAGAAACCCGTGGTACCCTGCCCTCCCCCCTCAATTATATGGCTGCCCCTCCCAAGCGTACCAAACCCTCCCTCGAGACTGCTTGTTTATGTCTTAATTTATTTTTTTGTATTCCTTTTCTACTTTTTTTTTTGTTTTTTGATTTGCAGGAGGTAAGTAACGTGTATGGCTTACCTGTTCCTTTGGGACCTGCGCAAACCTGACCGAACCCCCCCCCCCATGCCCTTTCCTTTCCCCCACCCCTTCTACCACTTCCCCTGCCTGTTTTATCCCCCCATCCCCAGGTGCTGGCATACATGTATTGCTAACAGTTAGTTTCCCACAAACACCTCCACACTGCCAATGAAATGTGTTTTGTTCTGTTTCTCAGTGTCAACCGTTTTTGGTGTCACAAACTCCTTCCGAAGAAGAGAAAAAAAAACGGAAACAACATTTTGTTTTGTTGCTTGCTTCTGCTTGTTTTTGTTTTCCTCCATTGTTCTTGCAATGATTGTTGATATGTGGTTAGTTTTCTGTTCCGACTCAAAACAAAACAAGTAGTCAGGCACATCTGATCGATATGACTTAATCCTCTTAAGAGCTGTAAAGCAGAATTCAAAGTTCAGTTAAAAGCAGTTACATAATCGGGATGCAATCTATGAACTGCCAATCATGATAAATTTTTAGTGTCTAATACTCAGAGCCATCTATAGAATCTTCCATTTGGGAATAGACTGCCAAGCAACAGGATATCCTTGGCATTATTAAACAGAGTTAAGTTTTGGTCATGCAATGACCAGTCATGCACTGAAGATCAATTATCTAATCAGTGCTCTCATTCAACACAAGTTCGTATTCTTTTCACTCTTTTATTCATATTTTCTTCTTGTTAGGCTTGATCCAGACTGACCGAATTGTTTTCTGTGCCTGACAAGCATGCATAAGTGGAAATGAAAAAAAAAAAATCAGAATTTTAAAACCCCTGCATATTGTATAGGCTAAATGCTAGTCTGGTATCACTGTAAAGAATTGCAAAACCATCCTAAATATTAGTAGGTGTCAAAGATAACAGTGTACGGTATTCAAAAATTTGCCCAAGTATAACATTATATACTCCATTGTTTGAAATATAAATGTTATGCACTCTGTGGAGAAGTATTAAGGATTGGCATCACTGAGAAGAATTAATGTATCATTGTTTTTGGAACAATTTGCTCCTTATTGTATATCGATCTCAGTAGAAGTACAGCAACAAACAGAAATAAAGAAAGACTGCAGGGAGAAAATTCACTGTTTATATTAAAGGGGAAGCATGACCACAAAAAAAAAAAGAAAGCTAATGATGAATAGGTCTGAATATAGCATGTAGCATCTAGTCTACCCACTGATATCTTGATGATTTGGCTCCATCGGAATCAGTCTTTAACTGGATGCGTTGTCTGGATGCTGTCGTTACAAAGTCACCGTTCTACTTTCGACCGTTCCAGAACTTCTTCCCTCTCCTCCTTCTCTCCTGCCCACGATGTGTCATTTTTTTTTTTTTTTTGCACTGTCATTCTCTTGTTACTGCCAACCATTTTTTTTTTGTCTGTCATCCCGTTGTTTTTTTTTTTGCCTGTCATCCCGACTTGTCTTATAGTATGTCTGTCTGTACCTGTGTGATTTGCTCGTTGTTGTTGCCTTGATTTGTTCCCCCCCCCCCACCCCACCTCATACAGAGTGTTGAATGCATTCACTTGCATTGCCCAGAAACTGTCCATGTCTCAGACGTGAAAATCCATCTCTCATAGACTAGACATCACTTGGTCTTTGTATGGCTTGCAGGCAGGCATTTTTATAAACCACAGCAACATACAATAACAACAACAAAATCACATGGATGTCACTGGTCTGAGGAGTTTGGGGAAAAAAATTAAAATTTGAGTGGAATCAGATTGACCGTGTACAAATCTGCCTATCTATCATCTCCCCTAGTACTAGCAGTATCATTTACTGAATAGATGTCCATTGGCTGACGTCAATATTTTTGAAGATTGCAGATGCTATTATGCATTCTGATTTATACCTGAACAGGGCAGGGAGATAGCATTTCTTGTTTAGGAGATTGTTAATCTTGAAGAGACTTCCCCTGGGGTGTATATTTTCACTCGTTAGGGGCTCATACCAATTTTGATCCCTTTGGGTGTGGCCGATCACATGTTTTACATGAACAAAATGGAAGGGTATTTCAGAAGAGCTTGCATGAACTGCCTCATGCTTTTGTAACCGAGGGGAAGAAAAGACACAGCTGCAATTGATTGAGAACATAGAATGTGAATGAAGAGAAAAAATGCATTCATACCCTTATGTGGCAGGTGTTGTCACATCAGGAATAGATGCATACTTGCCAACTTGTAAGATTTTATCAGATTCAGTAAGATTTTTTATGTTAAAAATAGCAAAATCAGATTTTCTGTCGGAGAAATCAGATTTTTAAAAAATATTTAGTTGTACCTTTCATGTGTATTTTCTGAAGATTTGACCAAAAGTAAGATTTTTAACTTCAGTTTGCATATAAAATAAGATTTTTGCAATCCACAAGTAAGATATTTCGTCTTGAAATGTTGGCAGGTATGTAGATGTGGTTTCTTCAGTTCCCCTGAGGCAGGCCAAATTATTCTTCTCTTTATACTCCATCACCAAACTCGCGGCCCGATACTTAACCTGATTGACGAATCGATCCATCAGTCGCGTTAAAAGTAAATCAAAGGCAACCACTCATAGTTTTGGCTAATTGCATGCACCTGCACTGGCATGCTCATACCACACGCCCCTTAGCAACGTTTTAGCAAGATAGCATGTCATAAATTTAACATTCATCTTATTGTCCTTAATTTTTGACTTATGCATGTGATTTATAAACAGCTGCATATTAATTGATAGAGTTTTGCAACAGCTTGGACAATATATGCTATACATGTGCCTTTCCCTGGTCATAGCACTTTAATTTTCATAGCAAGTTTCACCACATAGTAGTGTGTGGGCCTACATCTTTGATGTAACAAAACTTCATGGCAGTTGCCCAAATTAAAAGGAAAAGAAAGGACTAAACTCAAGTTCTGTTTGAGGTGATGTTCTGCTTTATAGCAGAATTGTTCCCCCCCCCCAAAAAAAAAAAAAAAAGTTTGTCATGTTATATTCTTAATTTGCTATTTCTGATACAGATGAATAATAAGGACTCGTACAAGACTGTCTTTTCTGTGCTTTCTTGAAAATTGGTCACTTTGTCAGTCAATAAGTTTCTGTTAAATTCCTAAAAGAATGTACAGAGTATGTGGAAGCAGTTCAGTGGCATTTCTAAGCAATTTTCTTTATTAATTTTTTTTTTGTTTACCCTTTTTCTTAAAATCTAATTTCACCATGGACTCACACATCAAAACCAAGTCCACAATTTTTTTGGGGGCCGCACCCAAAAAATGGTAGGGTGAAGTGGACAATCTCTTCTTAAAAATCTGACAGAACTAGAATGTGTGCCAAGGTGTCAACTGTTTTATGTGTTTTTCTTTTGTTTCTGTTTCTGTTTTGTTTTCTGTGTCAGTTGTTGCTATGGTTATGCAATGAATGTCTGCCGCCGCATCCCAGTATCTTGATAGCTCCCTGTTTGAAATCCATGCTCGTACATTTACCATCTCCTCATTTGATCGACGTGCCAATTTTTTGCGTTCGATGTGATTGCGTATGACCTTTCTTTTATTTTTATTTTTTGATTTACTATTGTTTGTAATAAATCACATGCATATGAATGAAGACTTTGTTTTTAATGTCAGACTTCTTTCCCGTAAAGTTTAGCTTAAGAAAAGCATTGGTGTAATTTGAGAACGGTGACTAGTCGCTGGTCCGTGCTACTGATCTGCCGCACATTGGTCATTTGGTCAATTTGTCCCAACAACAGCGGTCATTTGCTCGATCCTTGTGATAAGGATGCTACGTTTTGTGTCTCTTGAAATATGATTAGATTGACACCTTGTTTTCAGCTCTAGAATTATCCACAATGAACTCGCAAAGCACAGAAATTTGCAATCCCTGGTATCATTCTCAGGATAAATGAACAGAAAAGTTAGGCTAGACCTTTCTGAAATTACACTTTGCTTTCATCATGACAATCATTGTTGGTTGAGAATGAAATTCCATTTCTGTCCAGTGTAATGAGTATTCATGAGTACTTTAGCATATCATTTCAAAATGTCTTGCAATTTGCTTGGTATTCATGTTCACGTTTTGTTTCTCTCTCTTTCTCTTTCTCTCCTTAATGCAAAGAGTAATTTTTTTTTTCTGAAATCATTCATGAGAAAAAAACTCTTCTGAACTTTCGTCTTTTTTTTGTTCTTTTTGCCAGAGCATGGGATATTTTTTCTTGTTTTAAATGTTCACTTGCTAGATGATTTTAACATTTGTATCCACACACACACACACATGCATATTCACACACAAACACACACCAAAGATCACAACGCCACTCTTTTTCATTATGTGAACGCCATTTCTTTTTGCGTTGATTACTGGTATCTCAAGAAATATTTTGAACAGTCATTGTGGGCTAAATTGCCATACTGCTTATATCTTATTTGTGCACATTTGCTCAATACAAAATTTGTGATAATTTCTGATCAGTCATTTATTAAAGATTATATACAGTCTATTAAAGTCTTGTTTATGATCATTAAAGTCCCTTGAATGATCAAAATTGATTTCAGTCAAGTTGCATATCGATGTTATATCATATATGCCTACAGGTGAAAAAGATGGGATTTTTCTGTTGCCGATGAAAAAGTTTAGACATCTGCTCATTTTACCAGGCTAAGAAAAATCTCTCCTAAGATTTACATCTTATTTATGATGGTTTGTCCTTAAAAACAAACAAACAAAAGATTGGCACATAATTTTTAAACTTGTTTCGTTTTTGTCAGGAAGTAGATGAATTGCTATGACCATCTTCCAAAATATTTGAAAGATACCCATCAATTAAGATGGCAGTGCCACATAGTAAATCATTCATCTGAAGTCTGAAATTTCAAACCCCACGTGATGATTTGACATACATTTAGCACATCATGGGAATAGACTGGCACTGAGCAAACAGATTTCATGATGAAACATATGTTATGTATGTATGCCATCTTTCACACACATACTGAACAAGTCACAACCTCCATGGGTATTACTGAATATCCTTACAAAAGTACGCATTCGAATGTGCATGATCAATCACAAGTTGATATTTAAAATCATTTGGAATGACGAATGACATATCTGTTGTTGTTGTTGCTGCTAGTGTTTGTTGTTGTTATCGTTGCCAAAGGTTAGATAAGATGAACATGATTGAGTGGTATTACTCGATGCATCATCAGAGATTTGTTTTATCACCCCCCCCCCCCATCTCTTTCCCCTCCCTCGTGTTTTTCTTGTCCACCGTTTACCCCGTCTTCTCTGTCACCGAACAGGAGGGCTTCATTAACCTGAGCGTCCTAAGATTGTTTCGTGCTGCCAGGCTGATCAAGCTTCTAAGACAGGGATCCTCAATTCGAATTCTGCTCTGGACATTCATTCAGTCCTTCAAGGTATGTAGATAGGCATTTTTTTTTAGGGGAAATCCAGTCCAAATATAAGTTAGTCTGATTAAAAAAAAAAAGGGAAAATCGTACGAGTTCTACGGTAAGAATTTTACTGAAATCGGATGAAAAATAGGGAAGTTATGACATTTTGAAGTGTTGATAATATCTGCAAGACAGTCCTAGTACAGTGGATATGAGTATGGAAATGAGTGAGCTAACCATGTCATAGACCACACAATTTTCCATTGAGTGTGTTCACAAAAATGACAAAAATTCAGTGTTTCTGTCATTGAAGTCTGAAGCATGATGTTACTCCTGGTTGAATAATTTCAGAATAGTGATCAGTTAGATATACAAGGATTTGAGCGTCAGGCATAATTGCATTTGAATGAAAAACTTGAAATTTCAAAATTTTATGTACAAACTATATGGTAAGTTATGAGGGAATGACATGCTCACTTTGCCATTTGCATATCCATATTGACCATTCAAGAACTGTTTCTCGAAAAAATAGTGAAACTTCAAAATGTGATACCTTCCTTACTTTGCATCTGATTTTGATAAAAATTATCCTGCTGAACTCGTAATATTTTACTCTTTCTTATCAGACTAATCTATATTTGGACCGGATTTCCCCTTTAATATGATATTTATTCACTTCCATTCAGATAATACAAGAAACATCAATTTACTTTGGTATTACTATACGAACATAAAAGAATAATTCCTTTAATGATAGCAACTGAAATATACATTTTCATGTTCCCATATAACAAATGAAATGGCAATAGTACAGCAATTACCGAAGAAAAAAAGGAAGTATATTTTATCTAACGCCCAAATAAAACCCATCTCTTAAAACAATTCTCCCTAGCTAAACTAGCTACCCTTCCTACACACACACACATACGTACACACTACACACACACACACACACACACACACGATCCACATACATGCACACACAACACTTTTTCGTATTCTTCAAATTTTGCTCATCGATATCAAAATGGTATTCACAATGAAATAAATACACAACAAATCAAATGGCAGCTAGAATTACACTCACTTATGCTGCTTGATCACATAAATTTGTACGAGTAAAGAAAGACTTTGTACCAATTCCTACAAATAAAGAAAAAGAAAAATCATACAGGGTAATAGACATTAAAGGCTAGATTTAATGATGAAAGTACAGTTCTGCGCCATGTTCCAATAAATGCCAATGAATGGATTCAAAACACCAGTTTTGTCACTTATTATGGTGTAAACTCTATCATTATGTTCTATAAAAAAAAAATGAAAAACATTGCCCAAGCAAACAATTTTCTGATGTCATGCTGCTTCCCCAATTAGATTTCTAATGCTCTTTTCTTACAATTTATTTTCTTTTGTATGTGTGGTGTATAGGCTCTACCATGGGTTTGCCTCCTTATTTGGATGCTGTTTTTCATCTATGCAATCATCGGCATGCAGGTAACGTCATACATAGCTCAGCGAAAACTCTTAACAGATTTTGTTGCAAGGGTTTGCAAAGTTTAAAGATGTGTGCGCACTCGAGGATACCAAATTTCCTTCAAACTTTGTGGGGGGAGGGGAACCTCTCACCCGGGTGGATCTTTTAACTCTTTATGTGCCACGGTGGAAACGCCCTGTGTGCCACGTTATTCTGAGACAGGAAGGTAGTCATGCTTTGAGAAGGAATTCTGTTTTTCCAATTTGTATAACTTCAACAAATTTCTGTTAAGATGGCCATAATAGCAGGCAAAGTTAAAGAGGAATGCCAAGCTTTGTTTCGATATAAATTATATGACGAATCTATTTTCAATTTTCTTTTAAATGACCACTTCTGCCCCCCCCCCCCCCCCCCCCACGGAAAAAAGCAGTAACTGACATTTTTATGAATGTTTGCTTTTTTGCAAAAATTAATAGTTTACCCAATGCTCTTCAATGTTAATAGGTCAGTTTTGCAGAAAAAAAAAATGAAAGTGACCAAAAATTCAATTTTTCACATTTGCAAAAAGCAGTAACTGCATCCAGTTGATTCAACTTTGCAAGTTTCCCCACGGAAGAAAGCAGTAACTAACAAACCCACGGAAGAAAGCAGTAACTGACAATTTAGTCTAATTATTCAGACTCTGTATAGTCCTTCCTGTATATTTTCTCCCTAATGCCGTATATATTTTTTCTACTAATTTTTTAAAAACAATATAAACAACAGTTTCTTCCATAATTTAGGGGAGTAGATATAAAAAGATTGTTTCACCAGTAACTTGACTCTGCCCGCAGGGAATCATATGACAAGTTGTAGAAAAAGTTTCTCTCTGGAGACTAGCAAACCTGGCAGACTCAGCGCGCTCAGAGTGCAGAATACGCGTGCAGCTAGCTGCATGCGCATAAATTCTGTAGCATATCACAGTACTAGTCTAGCTAACACTACACATCACAGTCATCACTTGCACAGTACATGTTTGCAGGTCTGGTACAGTCTAGGAGCTAGTGATCATGCCAGTGCTAACCATGCAGTCACACAGTTTCTGCGGTCCAGGCATGCCTGCAAATCTATCATGAATTGCAGAGGAAAAGTCATGGTAGCCATGGCTTTGGCCAGAACCAGAAAATCTAGGTGAGCTGAAAATATATTGAAGGGAGATGAGCACTAGTATTAATACACTAACGTTAGTCTAGCGTTAGATGTAGGCCCTAAAGTTAGGTCTACCAGATCTAACGTTACAAATGTAACGTTAGTGTTCACGGTTAACTGTTTTTAGACAAAATGTCAGTATTTTCTAGGCCTAATCTAACGTTAGATCTAGGTCTAGCAATAACATTGGGCATAGATCTGTAGTCTAGCTTAAGTGTAACGTCAGAGTTCGACTAGGATCTAAGACGAAGAGACTTGATACTTTAAAGTTTATTGTCTAACGTAAGTCCAGGATCATGTGTTAGGGGCCAGGCCGGGCAACTTCAATTAGAAACTACCTTATTGTTACACGTAATGCCATTCAATCGACAAGACCTAGTCTAGGTCTAACGTTAGGTCCTACATCTTATAGATCTAGACTAACCAGAAAGTAGAAGAACTTCATAAGCTGGTGGTGGTAACAATTCTCCTCCTATGGTCATGTGACATGTGCAGTTACTGCTTTTTTCCATCGGGAAAACAGCAGACTCCTGGCCGTCTGCAGTTACTGCTTTTTTCCGTGGGGAAACTACCCAGAATCAAGGGTGAGTCACCGCAGTAACTACATTTTCCTAAATAACATTTAAGAAATAACGGAAACATACTTTTTTCCTAGGTATTGTTAGACAACTAGGTATGGTGCATAATCATACCACAAAATCATTTTTGAATGTTTCTGTGTTTTTAAAGAATCTGCGAAAAACACAAAATCGCATTTATCTCAGCTCAGCAGCTATGCAGTTACTGCTTTCTTCCGTGGGGGGGCAGCCTTGCTACATTGCTGTAAAGGCATGACTTTTGCACGTAAAACCGTGACAGTAAATTAGAATGTACGAGCAAATCCTGTTGGGAACACCGCTTGATAGTCAATCACCACATAGAATACAAGCCGTATATGAGAGAAACAAAAGCACGAGATACGCTTTCGTTGTGCCGCGGGATTAGCAGTGAAAGCCCATTTAACGATCAGTTTTGGCGGCTTTGTTTGTTGAGCAGAATATGCGAAGTTGGCACGCTGTTGACTGAGCCGGACGTGCGAACGTGGCACATAAAGAGTTAACAAATGCGATCTGTAATATAAATCACGAAACCCATGAGAAGTTGTCAGGTGAGATTTTTTTTCCTGTGGTTTAAACCAGATCTTGAGAAAAAAGATTCTCAGCTTTAAAATAAAATTTGTGTCATCAGAATCAATCAGATGTTCCTAACCTAGACAATTGGATAAAAAATATTGACTGTGGTAATAATACTGTGGAATTTTACAGGGCCTAATTAGGTGCCCTGGCTCAAATCTTTATTGTTTGCATATACAAGCATGCAAAAAAAAAAAAAAAAAAAAAAAGAATGGTGATGTAAAAATCATGGAAACTTCAATGAAGGTATTATTGAATCTTCCTTTAATACACCTGGCATACTCAAGAAGTATATTTTATTCATGATTATTGCAAAGGATTGATAATTTTCACCATTACTGTTTGAAAAGTTCTTGCAGGGATACCATGTACACTTGAAAGGGACCAAAACAAAACAAAAACAAAACAAAACAAAGCAAAACAGGGTGTAAATCTTTATAGCAGCAACAATGACGGGATTATCAAATTAAGCTGAAATTGACCATGCTCTATTAATACATTCTATCCATGACTACAAAATACAAACTAATGTGGCTTCCTTTTTAAAAGTTATAAGAAATGGAAAGGGGACTCCAAGACACACCTAATCACACAATTCTACTAAAAAGGTGTTCTAGAAGAACTGCTAAAAACACAATTTCCAGTTTGTTTTATGATCTCAAGCTTTACATTAATGTAGACAAAGTAGCTCTTTCTTGCTAGAAAATATGAATAACTCAGGATTGACTAGGTTGACCTATTTCACCTATTTTGAGTTCTCACATAACAGACTTTTTGTTGTTTTTGTGATGCACATTTACATATCTGTTTCAAGCTCTGAATCATGAAGATGAGTCCATATTTTGTAAATGTCCTGTCAATCTATTGTACAGGAATATGTCAAGTTTCTGTTGTTGTTTTTTTCTTTCTTTTTTTTCAAATGGGGATGCATGTAATAAAGATGATTGCCGTATACCTATACCAAAATCCTCTCTTGGGAAGTATGAGAAATCAAATGCTGGATATGAAATGCTTTCCTGTGAAATTGTGACAAGCCCAAAGCACACAGTGTGAATCAAATCTTTAACAGGTCAATATTACTTAATCTGAAAGGGATAGCATATATGTGTTTTTTTTGTCACAAATGTCTCACCTACGTAAGACTGTGCAACATTTTGATGGAATGCTTCTGTATATTTGCATTGAATTTTTTTTTATATTGAATGTTTATTTCTTTCAGAATGTCCTATAACTACGTTTTGATCATGATTGTATGCTAAACCGCAATGATATTGATGAAATGAGGTGAATGTGTGACTGAATTGGACTATTTGCCATTCCTAAATGTATGGACATGAATTCATGCTGATTTCAAAATGTCAAAGGAGGCGTTTTTTGCTTTAATGTGAAACACCCACATGGTCGGCCTGCAGATATTTGGTAACATAGCACCCGATGACGAAGGGGACAGCCAAATCACTCGGCACAACAACTTTGCGCATTTCTTCATGTCCTTGGTACTGCTGTTCAGGTAGGCAGGCCTGTTGGTGATCACAGGGGGAATCCCCCAATGATGTCATCACTTTGGGAAGGGGAAATCCCCTTGTCATTGACCATGGGTGTGGCAAGCATTGGGCATAATGTTTTTTCCATTTTTTTTTTTCCTGCATGACAGCAATGCATGAAATTCACCATCAGAATGGCAAAGAGGCAGCTGGATGAGATACAATTTGGAATTCAAAAGTTTTATCAAATCCATCCTCACTCTCTGTGTAAAGTCTCCCTTTAACCCAGTGAGGATGAGTCCCGAGTATACTCGGGCAGGTGTCTATGGGAAATGCATGTTGTAGCAAACTCAAACCGTCCTCAACGGGTTAAGTAGACAATAAGTAACATCGGAAAAGTATTTCCCTTGTTACACGCAGAACATTTATGTGGATTTGATTGCCAGCAGATTTTTGATGTCTTTACAAAATCATATGTACCCAAAAAAGGTGCAGCCACGAACCCTGAAGCAAAGTCTGTTCCTCTTATTTTGTTTCATACTGTAAAACCAGAAATGTTTGCGTGCATGTTAATTTGATTTTCAAATGTTGCAGGAGCGAAGATTCGCACAATGAAGATGCATGCGAAAGTTCTTTTCTTCACTGTACGCCATGAATGCCAGTGGAAATTCGTGAAAATTTCATGCCACAAAAATGACCATTGGCTTCAATTCGCGAAAATTTCATGCCGCAAGAATATCTTGCTTTACAATACAACATCTAAAAGTTTAAATGCTGCTGAGATCTGTGATGACAGCTTCAAAGGTTTAATGATGATCGAATTGTCGACATCTTGCTGCCTTTTTTGCTCATCATTTTTTGCCTGCCTTTTGATGATATGGGTTCTTCCTAAAGAAAATAATGCTAGTCTACCATCTAACATCCATAAAATGACTCTCATTCAACAGTCTGCAAAAATAATAATAATAATAATAAATGGATAGAATTTATAGGAAAGAAAATATTTACTCAGTGAAAACTCACAATAGAAATATACTGAAATGAATATTTCCACTGATACCTCTAGAGGCAGCTTGTCATCTGTTCCTCTGCATTGTAGCTGCTTTAGTTCCCAATATCGTTTCTATTTTTCAAAAGAAAAAAAAACAGACTTTCAAAATGTGAGTCATTCGATGGATAGATTCCTTCTCAAATCATGGGATTATTACCATTCCATTTTACACCCTTTTGCTTACTCTTCCCCTCCCATCCCATAGCATTTTTTTTCTTTTGGTCATGCATGGTTTAATTTGATTTCATATCATTTGCATTTTTTTCTTTCTCATTGCTTTTGTTCTCTTCAACCCCACCATCCCTCCCCGTGCTTCCACTTGGCTTGATCCGAATCAGATCTTTGGCCCCATTGCCATCGATCCCGATACTTCCATCACACGCTTCAACAATTTCCACCTTTTCTTTTATGCCTTGTTATGTCTATTCAGGTAAACAAACCTCCATAATTATTGAAAAGGACAACAGAAGTATGAAATAAAGAAACAATAGTTACACAAACACAGCAAATGTTATTTGTAAACGTGAATCAAGATTTTACTAACATCAGTTTTACTAGTTGATGTCTTAAAGTGATGCAGAGTGTTTCAATTTGTTTTTGCTGTTTTTTTAATGCTAATTTCTTGTTTGATTGAATTGTTTAAGTTGTTTGACTGACAATATGTTACCTGTGCCATACAGTTGAGTAGTTAATTTTCTCTTGAGAGTTGCTGTTGATGCTTTTCTGACTTTGATAATTTTCTTCAGACTATTAGTGCCTTGTTTCATTTCTGTATATTTTCATCTTGAGTGGTAGGTTTGGTCCTGTTTTAATGGGTGGGGGTCATTGTTGTTACACTTCTTGTGCTAAATGACATATTGTTTCAACAAGTGAATTTGAGAATGGGATGAGTTTTGAGGTTTCTAGTGGGCTTTCAAACAAATTAAGATGAATTTTCACCAAAAAAAAGATGATATAATAAAGTAATTCCAACAACAGCTACAGACATGATTCACAATGTAAAGAACATAGTGTGAAGAAGGAGAGAACTAAATTTACAATAAAGAGGCATTTTAAGCAACATTTCTCTTATAGATAACCAGAAAATTCATTACTTCTCTTTCCCAGTTTTATGTAGTCACAGGAAGGCAGAATGTATGAGGCTCTCACGATACCTTTCATTGAAAATGAGTCAGTAATCAATTATCTAAGCTGTATGCTAGGATGGGCAGTTAATTTGTTTGTTTGTTTGTTTGTTGGTGGGTTGGTTTCGGGGGGAGGGGGGTGTCAGGGGAGAACAACTTGGAAAGGCTGAATACTTAGAAGGAATGCTTGATGTTTGGAGAGCTAACACCACCCATCTATGTATTTTTTCCCAAAAATGAAAATCAGGGAGAAACCAAATGGACAGTATCTGATATGACTTATCATATTTCAGTTTAATTGAAAACATGGTGTGTACAGTAGATATCAACTTTAAGAGAGATTTTAATTAGTTTTGGAGATTGCATTACCAAGGAAATATCGTAAAAATCTTCACTTTTTACTAGAGCAATATGCCATCTGGTATGAAGAACCAAGCAGATTACTCAAAATATAAATCATGGTGCTACCATAACCACTCTTGTCTCTCTCAGATTTGAGCATCTATGTATCTTTTTCTCCTCTCCCGCTGCCATATCTCACACACACAAAAAAAAAACCCAGTAAACTAGCCAGATTTGCTTTGATTGAACTTAACACTCTAAGAATTATAGATTTGCTTATTATATACAAAGTGCCTTCAAAATAATTTTGTAATTTGTCTGTCTGAAAAAATAAAAAAACTAGACATTAAATTTCTACCTAAATCACTGCGTTTCCATTTTGATATGATGTCAACTTTGTACCATTTGTACAATCTTCTAAATTCCTTCTCCCCTGAAAAGAAAAAATGAACAATTAGATACACAGTCGTAGTTTATGATCTTTTTTTCTTTCTTGTCAATCCTTTACACTTTGATTGAAAATTTAACAATTGGTAGCCATGACTTATACAAAAGTTTCAATAGTTTTGAAGTTCGCACTGTTATGCATTCTTCCACCATTTATTTTCATTCTTTACAAACGCCATTTCTCATTGCACGCATCACTAATTGTTCTTGAAGCTCATATATGTCACAGAATTTTTTTTGCTAACTCACTAACATGCACACAGCAATCACTCCACACTGTTTGTTGGCTATGCCTTCTAATCTCGTCATATTGATTCGTGAATTCCAGTCAAGCAGCTGCAGTGTAATCCTTGGTTGCTGTCATATTTTTTATATATTCCGTTGGTTGTAATCGTCATCATTTATCTGTCTTAACATCTTCAAACTGATTTGAATGCAAAGATACACTATCCACGCCAAATTTGATATGCCAAGTAGAGATACAAAATTCTGTATACTCTTTCAATAGGTAACCTCAAATTTCATATATCCCTTTTGCAGATATCACAAAGTTTTGCATAGCTGAAGAATAATATCTCCTAACATTGTGTGTGAAATCTTACGGAAATATACTGTTAAAGTTTTCAACTATATGAAAAACGTAATATTACATTCTTAGGCATAGAGTCTATGTGGCTTTGTGAGTGGATGTATGGCTATAGTACCATGTGCAGTTTTGTGTTATTTTCTCTATGTTCATCCTATAAGGGAGTTCATGGTTATAGCGCATGTCTCATTTGACCCCTGCACCACAGACTTTCAAATAACATGGAAAGGACCTGTGACAGAGCATTTTTTGTTGAAGCATGCCACCTTTCTAATCAAAGTCGATGAAATGCGTGTGCAGCTTTTGTTAAACATTATTAATGAATCACTTTCACCTGTGCGTTCTAACAAGGTGAAACACACAACTTAACATTCCAAATCCTCATTTGCCTGAGGATTCTTTTCATTTGAAAGTCAATGGCAAATACACAAACATTCTCATTTGACCTTTATTTTGCACATATGCAAATCGCAACCGTGAACTCCCTTATTACATACAACTTTTCTGAGAGTATTTTGCTGATTGTTTTTTGTTGTCATAAATGTTTATAAATGTAATTGATTACGTATCTCTATTGTATTGGATGATGGATGCTGATAGATAAAGATTTATTCATGGTCAATATCATTGATTACAGTGATACAGTGAATGTTTATTGTCTAGAAATTAAACATTTAGCATTGTAATAAAAAAAACTGTTTTATGTCTTATTGATTTAAGATTTATTTTGTGAAAAAAAAAAAGAGAAGAAGGAATATTCATGAAGCCAGTATGTATTCAGCAAATAACTAAAATAGGTAGTTGGCCAGGTTTTTGTTTTTGTTTTTGTTTTTGTTTTTGTTTGTTTGTTTGGTTTTTTTTTTGTTTACAATACCGTAAGGTTTGCTTCTGCAGAGCCTGATACATGTTATCTATCGCCCTCTATTGACCAGATGTGCTACAGGGGAAGCATGGCAGTCCATCATGATGAGCTGTCTCCCTGGGGCCCCATGCGCCTCGCCCACTGGGGGTCCCGTCACAAAGTACGACTGCGGGTCCACCTTCTCATACATCTACTTTGTTAGCTTCAGTTTTCTCTGCTCCTTTCTCGTAAGTATTTAGAAGTTTCGGAAGTTCATGACGCCCCTTTTTTAGAGGCCGGCGACTCTCAAACTCTCAAAGTTTGACAGAGAGTCGGTGTAATAGATTGGCGGGATGTCTTGAGTGTCGGCTATCTATTGCTTTTATACTGCAATTCCTGCATTTGTTGATGTTGTCATCAGTTTCTCTAACTAGATTTCAATCCTTTGCCAGTGTTCTGTTAAAATCCACTGAGTTCCAGAAACCACATTTGTGATAATTATGAATAAAACTTTTATAGAGTGCTTACTACAGGCATTTCTATGTGTATCAATACAGAACTGAAAAGTTGAATCAAGATAAAAGATATAATTACAAATATTTCTGTTGTTTGGAGCTTTATCTTTTAATCATAATTTGTATTCTTCATTTTTAGGTTTTTATAAGGTAGAGTAAAATATCAACTGTCAGGTAGATATTTATTTCATTTTTCCTTATATGTTATGTAGAACTTGAATCATGCAAATAAAATCAATAGGAAATACATTGCACTATATTTGAAGGAAACATAAAAATGAGTGAAGCAGCAAGAAAGTTCCATGCAGCATTGCTAAAAGGCAAATGGTTCTTCTATGGTATCTCTGAATCATCTGATCAAGCAATAATTAACTGAGTATACTAGGGACTCATCCTCAAAGGGTTAAAGGGGATGGCTAGTAACTGATCAGTGGAAATCAGTGGGAATGCTGAGGGATGACTGTTCCAATTCTTGTGGGCTTTATTTAAGAGTACATCATATATCTATTATTGTGTGACAATTATTTGCTTCAGAACGGACTCATATTCAAGTAATGTGCAGTTTAATGCCCCGTCACTGTACAGGCATGCTAGCCTGGAAACATTAAACTGCACATTACTTGAATATGAGACCATTCTGAAGCAAATAATTTTCACAGAACAATAGATATATAATGAACTCTTGAATGAATCCCACAAGAATTGGAACAATCATCCCCCAGCATTCCTACTGATTCCCAATGATCAGTTACTAGCCATCCCCTTTAAATATTGCTATTAGCTTTTCTATATTTTTATTTGTTTGCTCCAAACTATTTGGGACAACTACCTCAAATCTACACACCTGAGCGGAACCACCGTTCAATATTAAAACAAAGACTTATTTATTATTTCAAACAAAAGAACCAGATTTTATGGAGGATGAACATTTGCTTATAGTCCCTCTATCTTATAAACTAATCTACCCCAGCATTTAAGACAAATCACCAATATCAGTAAATTCCAGTCTGCCTTCAAAATGCATTTTTTAACAATGTAAACAGACATGAAACTTGGTGTCATTGTAATTGAAATTGTATGCATGTATAATCTTTCCTATTCTTGAGTGCATAGGGACATATGCGCTATGTGTTATGCACCATATAAGCACTGTTAAGTATTGTTATTATTATTATCATTATGTATGAAAAATAGATGCTGAACTTGTTCGTCGCTGTCATCATGGACAACTTTGACTATCTGACGCGAGATGCGTCCATCCTCGGAGCCCATCACCTGGACGAGTACGTCAGAGTCTGGGGGAACTTTGACCCTGCAGGGAGGTATGTCCACATCAAAATTATGACAGCTTAACACAGGATAAAGTCCTTTAAATACCGATATAACAACTTTATATTATCTATCAAACTCTTACTTTAAAATGGATTAAATCTCTGATGTGATTGAGGCAGCTGTATGAGGTAACACTATGCAGAAAGCAGCTGACCACTGATACATGACTGTAATGTGGGTTAAATTTTAAATGTGACCAAGGCAGCTGTACAAGGTAAAGCTATAATGCAGAGATCAGCTGGTTTTATGAAACAGTTCACTTTTGACTGAAGATTTACAAACTGTACTTCTGTTAATTTTAAATTAATTTTTAATTAATTTTCAGTGTGGTCAGGGCAGCTTTCTGAGGTAAAAGAACTCAAAAGATCAGCTGTTATAATGGCTGAATCCTAAGAGTATGATTTGAGGTAACTTGCTTTTTCCTGTAAATGTGTGCAAACATGTATTGGAGATATTGATTATACAATTCCATGGACAGCAGTAACAAAATTTTACCAAATATGTGAAACTTCTTTGTTTTTAACCCGTTTAGGATGTGTCCCAAGTATACTCGGGCAGGTGTCTATGAGAAATGCATGTTGTAGCAAAGTCAGTCCGTCCTCAACGGGATAAAATATCAGGAAGATTTCTTAGTTTGATGCATTCAAACACTGCAGACCATGCAGGATAAGGAATGATCAGATGAACAGACTTTGCCAATATGAACTTGTATCTGTGTATGCATTTGTGTCCCTGGAAAATCATTCTCAAAGTTAGGTGTACTAAAAAAACCGTCATCCTGTTTTCTTTGCTTTTCAGCGGTCGCGTGCTGTACAAAGACATGTATGATATGTTGAAAAACATTGAACCTCCAGTAGGATTTGGGAGGAATTGTCCCTACAGGATAGCGTACAAGGTGAGAAAAAACTGACTTTCTTGGTTAATAATTTGTATCATTTCATGTCAAAGATAACCCATTTGATGTATTATTTGATTGTGATCTGTGCAGTCCTTGAGTGACACATGCATGATATTATGTGAGTAGGTATGTGTGTGAATGTAATGTTTTTATGCATCATTACTGCTCAGAGATTTGCCTTTATTAGCATCACTTCTGGAATGCACCATAAGTGGGTCAAATCTCAAAGTCCAATGCCCTTTCCTCTTTGTTAAAAGGGGAAATTCTAGGGTAACAGAACCGTCCAAGGAAGAACACAGTCATTGACAATGAGGGCGCTTTTGTCTCAATGTTCCCATCATGCATCTTTTCCCTGCAGCGACTTATTCGGATGAACATGCCAGTGGATGAAGAGAAGACTGTACAGTTTACCACAACATTAATGGCGCTGATTCGAACAGCCTTGGACATCAAGATAGGACAGGGTAAGCCTTAAATTGTCACTGTACAATTCTACAGATTCCTTTTTCCCACCCATTTTCTCACCTTTTAATGTCTTTCATATGTTTCATTGTAGTTTGCCGGGTATAAACTTCTAATGTATATATAACACATATATAGCAATTTGATGAAGCCCACAATGCAAGTTCATATTCATTTTCTTGTGGAACATAGCATGTGAAATTCAAAGCACTAATTGTGGTTTGCAGTATACCTGAACAGAGTGATAGTTGCTACATTCAAACCTGCCATAGAGACCACCTGTCTATAGCAGCCACCTGCCATATACTCTGTACGACCACTTAACTCTATTCCCATCAATAAAAATGTCATATTAAAGACCCTGTCTATAGTGGCCACCTGTGTACAATGGCCACTTTTTTCATCCCCCTTGGGTGGCCACTGTAGACAAGTTTATTATTTGAAATATAGAATCACATGTTTTTGACAAGAATACAAGAATTGGAAACTATCCTTTTCAGACAGTTGGTCCTTCCCAAAATTTATTTCTTTATAGATAGCTTCATCATGGAGGCAGTTCATTGTTACCAATTAAGCAAAGATTTGCTTTGCAGAAAAAGAAAATACTCCTTTGCAGTTACATCACCATGAATCAACAGGCAAGAATATGTAGCTGTTTTTTGAGATCTAAAGGTTAAGCATAGATTTTAATCTATCTCCAGTGGCTGATCGTGATCGCCATGACGCCGAGCTGAGGGAGGCCGTGAAGTGCTTCTGGCCACACCTGTCCGCAGAGAAACTGGACCTTCTGGTTCCGCCCGACAGTGGTAAGACAGTTATCCCAATTTAACATTGATTGCGCACGGAAGTAGATAACCCACAACAGTTACTGGCTACAGTATGTACCCCACCAACTACTCAGTGTTGATTCCTATGACTGAGACATGAAATATACACATACATACTAGAATTTCTGCAATACAATTTGTTCAAAGGGAACCACCTAACAGAAGGTATTTATTTACATCAGGTCAGAGGACCTACATATTGTTTACAGCTTTTAAGTTGCCATAATTATAATTACCACAGGATATTATAGTGCTTTAGGTAAAGGATAGTTTTTTTAGTTTGGATGGCAGTCATATGACTGAGATAAACAGTCCAATTCTCCAGTTCTTAACAGACACTTCATGCAATGGAGCAGGAAACTTAAATAATGCTTTTGATATCACTTTCTTTTTGTGCTTGACCAGTAATACACTTGTATATTATTGTCCCCTCTCCTCCATACATCTAAATAATAACTAGATATACTTTATTTAGAGGGTTACTTTAGTCTCTTATTTATTGTTTGCTTTTATATGTCTCAGTCCCCAAATCTATATTGCAATGCACCACATTTTTTCCCCACAGAGCTGATCGGGGAGAAGCTGACAGTGGGGAAGATTTACGCAGCCCTGCTGATCTACGAGACGTGGAGGGAGTACAAGGCAAAGATCCAGAGGGACGGTCACGCCAGAACGGTAAGCCTTGTGCAGCCGCCTCTGACTCAGTGCTCTGCCTTCCAGTGCCTTGATCATCCCAAGCTAACCAAGTTTTTGACAGATTCTCTAACAACGTCATTTCCTTCCTCGTTCATCCATGCTTCGTCCGGACAGGGAAAGAAAGAACTACAAATGCTAGAACTGCACTCTCTCTCATTCTCTTTTTTTTTTTCCGTCGCGGAACAAAGATGTGATGATGCTGATGTTTCTCTTAATGATGACTTTGAGTCTTCATTCATATGACCACACCCTACACCCTTTTCACCTCCCCCCCCCCCTCATCACATGGTGATCTCCCATTGGTATGCTCCCTAGTGCAATGTCTCTTTCCTCCCAATATTCCCCCCGTGCACCGTATCTATTTTTGCTTGACATTTCACCACCAAACTCGTGCAGCTATGAATGGTGTCATCCTGTATGGCGTGCACCATGCAGGCACCCGCGGTTCTAGCGGCGAGCACAATGCCTTGATTTGTGCAAAGTTCAGCGCCTCAGATACTGTTTTGCCCTGCATGACATAGCGCTATTGAAAGAATGTGAATAGTTGGAAATTGGGAGAAACCCCACCCCATGTTAAAGCAATTTTGTGTGTTTTAATTGTACACACTCTATAATTTTGCTGCAATGAAATGCATGCCAGGAGATGGATAAGTACACTTTCGTCTTTGTGCCAATAGATGAATGCATGTTTGAAGATATAAATATTTAGCAGAGTAGGAGAGATAACCCTGAACCCACTGCATGAACTTGTTTGAATTCTTGCCCTCATAGAGCAAATTTGAAGGCATTTGTAGTCCCGCTGAATAGTGATTACATTCGCTGGGTGATGCATGCAGGAGAAAGTTAGGGATCGGTGCCACAGTGTGTGTTGCTATGACAACGTCACCATTAGGGTCTCTGCTAGGGGAGCTGCTAGAACCGCACATAGCTGCACTTCCCAGTTGTCAGAAGAATGGTCCCTAATTGTCATCACCATCATGATCATCATCATCGTCATCATCATCATTATTATTGTTGGTATGCATGTCCTTGAGATAGCATCGCCATTCACTATATATGTAGCCGTATTCCTCTCCTCCTTTTTTTTTTTTTTTGCATTTGAATTTTTTCTTCCATTTCCATGCAATCCTTGTTCCTTCATAAAATCACATTCCAGTCTCTTTATATCACATATGTTCTGCCAATCGAATACCGGACCGTACTATAATCTTGTGCTCTTCACTACTCCACCATAAATGAAATGAAATCATTCGGCCACTTTGTACGATACGATCGAGGCATGCAATCCATTAAGTTGTATCCACATGTCGTAGGTTTTAGGCGTATGGCATTCCACATAGACAGACAAAGATCTTCTCTGGCTTTTCTTTAGTGAATCTGAGCGTAGCACATTGCAATCTCAAATATTTGCGGAAATGTGCCAGGTTGCACCAATCATTCTCATTTTAGTAAAGTGAGGTTCTTCATTTGTGACTAATTTATCCATTTTGTTGATGACGAGAAATGCAAGTTATGATGTCCATTATGAAGTATATTTTTTTTTTTGATAGAGACCTGATTTCATATAATTTTTTTTCTTTCTTCCATTATTTTTGCTTGTTTCCCCCCTTATTCCTTTTCACATGGGCTTTCCCACAGATGCGTGAAGTTATAGTAATTCGTCTCACTTCTTCTATCAAACAATCTACCCAGTTTTTTCGAAAGCTTTCCCTAACAATATGTCACTCTTACTTTTTTGCCTGGCTTAACTACACTAGTGTCTTTTTAATGTTTGATTTTTTTTTTACTTGATCTTTCGACCTTTTTTGGACGCTCTAGACAAGACCAGAGTCTGTCTGTAACAGTAATCTGTGTGGTGTGTCATATATTATATGCATTTAGCGAATAACAGGTTTTTGATTTTTCTACATCTGTTTCTTGCATTTTTTTAATCATCCACTCAGCAACGAAAACCAGAAGTAAAATGCTTGTCTCCATGGAGATATTCAAATGTTTCAAGACCAATGCCTATAAAAAGAAACAGCTACTTGTCACTGAAAATGATCTCTAATCAATAAAAAATCTTCTGTTTTTTTATCGGAAAGTTTTACCCTTATCTTTTTATATCTTTAATTAGACGTCGTGTGTTTGTATAGAAACTGATTCTTTTCAGTCCAAGAGGGACAATTCTTTTTAGTTTCTCTTTTGATAACATGACATACTCTCCTCTTTAAACTAAATTTGTTTTCTTGTTCTCAGATCCATTTAGTTTTACCCAGTCCGAATGATGACATGGGTCATCAAAAAGTTCAGACTACCTCCCCTTCCCTTCTTTGGAAAATCATTTCCTTGAAACACGCTTTTCAAAATCGAACAAGAACATGCATGGAAAATGGACGGAAAAAAACAAAGCAATTGCCTCTCTTAATGTTGATTTAAAAGCTTTACTTCATTCATGCATGGATATAAATGCATATAGTTGTTTTTGTATATTTCTTTGCGTTCGCTTTGCCCTTGCGTAGGCAGGCTTGCTTGTTTGATTCTCCCCGTTTGATTTATTATTTGAAGTTTTTCCACACCCTGCTGTGTTTCATGCATTTTAGCATGTTACTGTCTTTGCACTTCCTCATATTTTAATAGGTATATCCTATGCGTGCCTTTAACTTGCAGTGAATCATTTGTGTGTATTTCCCTATGCACATCTTTTATTCTACTCCATAAATCATCTTTCCAAAAATGTATGTAATAATTCCAGAACAGTCATTACTTCCAAGATATATGTCTAATTCATTTTCAATACTTATGTTAGACATTACATCAATATGATAAACAATGAAGTATTTACCAGATCTTTAATTTATTAATGTATGCAATGTGTGTGATATATAACATATCAAATTCAGCTAGAGAACTTGAATGCTTTTTTTCCAATACTTGGCTATTATAATATAATTCAAACAAATATTGACAAGTGTGTGAATATTTGGGTTAATTTATTTTTTTTCTCAAAGAAAGTCACATAACAAACTTTTATTCATATTTGTGTTTAAACTGCAACTGCAAATTTACTGATTCTGTGATTTTAACTAAATATGAATATTGATTTATGTATCTACTGTATATTCTGTAAAAGGAAAAATATGTGAATTTTTCAAAATTCCAAAATGTCATAGTTTATTTCTATTACCCATAAGAGCTTATAGAAAATATATATCCCTAAGGTTGTGTGTCAGATTGTGAGTCATAGAAGCTTATAAAAGGACTAAAAAAAGGAATGATACAGTGATAATCAAAGAGAGGCCTAAACAAAGTTTTGGTCATTTTAGTAGAATACTTGTTTATTTGTTTGTTGTTGTTTTTTGATTCAACAAAATTTGCATTAATAAAGATATACATGACCATGATTCATCAATTATTGTATTTACACTAGAGTCTTTAGCGGAAAGTACTATTACAAAGATCATTGAGATTGAAATAAAGATATTATTAAGAGGGGTGAAGGTTTAGATGTGATTGAAATTGTAGCATATTATCAGTTGTCATGTATTTTCATTCCACAAAACAGTCCTTTAGATTTCTAGGGTACAATAACAGACTGGCAAACATGTTCCTTTTACTATTTTTCATTATTTAAAACATAGAGTAAATGTGTATTATAATTCAGCTTTTATAAATTGACACTTTATTTCAATATATGGCTTCTTCCGTACAAAAAATCCAACCCAAACGTATAATTTGAACTCAAATGAAAACAATTTTTTGGGGAAATAGTTATCATCGTTTGACTCTCAAGTGACTTTTTTAATTGTATTATGGAATATCACCTTTTGATAGATTTTCTCTTCTAGTATGCTATCCAAAGTGCAATTCCTTACCACTTTATACTTTAATGAATAGAGTAACTGCCATCAAATTCACTTAATGTCATCACCAACTGCTTATTAAAAGACTACAATGATTTCAAGTGACAAATAATGATTTTGATATTGACCTCTTGTAAAAAGAGGGAAATCTAGTAAAGATGGAAATTAGAGATTTCTTGTTTCATGACATATCATCCAATTTGCATATTATATCTAGTCTCTCCTGCAGCCAAATTTTAATATATTTCATAACATTGTTATTTTACAGTAGGTCTGCTTTAATGAATTCGTATCTTTCAGTTTATCTGATATTACTCTAGTCATTAGAGCCAACTTCAACAAGATGCGGAATTGCACTTTACACCTGTGTGCCGCCCACAACTAATCTGTTTAGAGCGTCTCTGCCACAGCATTGTGTGTTTTATTTTTTTGTTTGTTTATTCTTTTTCTTTTCCTTTTTTGGCTGCGGTGTCATCAGATTTAACCAAATGTGGAGCTCTTGAAGATTACTGTAGTCCAAACAAACATACAAATGCTGTACATTCAGCTTCAATGAATTCAAGAAACAAATCACATTTCAGATGAAATTTTTCTGATTTCCTTTGGTACGAACAATGTTAGAAATCCTTTGGTACGGATCATGTTAGAAATCGCACTTGTAATCTTTCAGAGGCTGTAGACAACAGGTTAAGTGGGGACTATGCAACTTCAGTTACACAAATAACATTTTAGTTCTTTCAGATGTTTTTAGCTGATTATGAGGACTGGTAGAAATTCTTCCTGCACTTCATCCCCATTTCACAGTAGAATATTGCCAATATATGAGATGAATTTTCACTTGTAAGAATAAAAATATTTTGGGCATTTTTTTTCAATTTGTTAGAAATGCTTCAAAAGTAACCCTTCATACACAGTCACATTCATGATAGAATTGCAGTCAAAACTTGTCTGCGTAATTTCAATTGGATTTTCGCCCTGGGAATGCAGATAAAGATTGATTTTTAGACCTTGATAGATCACAGTAAAGCACTCTGGCACATTGGTGGAAGTAAACCAGAAGATAATATCACCGTTGTATAAGGGATGCAAATTATAGTAGTGAACAATGCATGATTATGAAGATTGTAACAAGTTGAAACATAACATAGTAAAAGGATTGATTGTTATAGATTTTGGACTTCAGTTAAACATTTTTGCCACTTGTTACTCAAGATAAAGATTCAATTATGTCAGTACTGTTTAATAGTTAGTACACTACACCATCTGGCAATATCTTGAATGTATGTTTTTGGCATAATGATAGTTGGAAGCCTTAGATGCAACTTTGATACTTTGTTGAGACAAGCATTTTTTTTTACAAGAATTTGTAAAAAGTTTAGGATAATCTATTGACAGCGACAAAGTGTCATAGGAACATGGAATAAGCTGTTTTAGTTGATGAACAGGAGCATGGATTATTAGATTTCTTATCAACACAGGCTCAAATAAAAATGAGAATTTTATTGTTTGTGAGACACATATGAAGAAAGTAAATGTACTCTTAAGTATAAAATTTGTTATCTATCATGTTTTGGGTTTGTTTGTTTGTTTAGGAATAGGGTGTTCTGTTAATGTAGGTTATTGTGAAGACTTTTAAAACTCTGTACGTTATTACAATTCAGCCAGAGAGAGTGCCCATTTCTGTGAAAACACACTAGTGACTTTATCAAATTAAGGAAAGAAGATAAACATGATGCCAACACCACAGTTAGTTTCTGAGTTATGTTTACAAATGATACAGGGGCAGATCCAGGAATTCTTTACAGAAGGGACACCTTTACAAAATTAAAGGGGCGCACGCGCCCCCCTTCATTTTTTCCTTTTATTTCTTTTGTTTTAACAAAAAAATAAATAAAGGGGGGCATGCGCCCAGTGCGTCCCCTCCTGGATTCGCCACTGTAATGTTAGATTTTCAAGGGATCGAGCATTATTCTGTATTCCCTGATCAGGTCGATGGTTCAAAATGATCTATCTCTTGTTACGTGGTCTGGCTCTAGCATCCATTGATTCCATATGTCACTATTATTCTTCAGAAAGAGCTAAAATTTGTGATTCATTATGTCTAATGACAAGCCTCCTAGTGTTAAGCAGGTCACAAAACACTTCTTTAGATATCCCATATCAAATTTAATTCAGCATCAGACATTTGTACTGCATTTTTAAAAGCTATATAAATCTCTCTTTTCCTGACAATCTTTTTGTAGTATCATAGCTTTGGATATATACTAAAAGCTGATTTTGTCTGTGTTGCCAATTTGATGAAGAGTGTCTGTGATAGTGGCACAATTTTTATTGCCTAGCTGTGGCTTCAAACTCCACTTTCATGCACGTGTGCATCTGTTTTCCATATCTGTGTTGCATTATTCACTGTTTTGCTTTTGGGTTTTGATTTTAGTGTGTGTGTGTGTGTGTTCTGATATAATAGGCGCTTGTCCTCTCGCTCGGCAAAGCACCCGAGCGTGACTTCAACGCCTGCCCCGTGTTTGTTTGCGTGTGTTGAGCGTGTCACATGACCCTTTTTTTCCCCCATGGATTTCCCATCCCTCCATCGCATGCTCTCCATTTGCCCTCCCTCTATCTCAGGAGCTTGTCTACTTCAAGTACCTATACAAGAAATACCCCGACTTTGACATCAACGATGAGCGCTACCAGAACACCTTTTCGGATGAGTTTCGCCGAGTATGCAAAATTTAATTTTCTTTTATGCTTTTTCGATTGTTTTGTTCTTGTTTCGATCTCCATCTCCTCCAAACTTTTTTTTTTAATGAATATCTACAGTATTTCTTGATAAGTTTGTGAAAATTTCATTTAGACTTTTCTATGATGGTTCAAATAATGGCTCATGATGCATTTCTATTTGAGGTTAAATCATAAGTGTTCTCCTTTCTTGCATGCACCAAACTTACTATTATTTTTTGGCAACCTGAGAAAACAAATCTCAGTAAATAAGAAGGCCTCCGTGTAAACACATGTTTGGCTTGCACCTTTGTAAGCAAGCCACACAGTGATATACTGAAGGCAGAAGAAATGGAGATGGAAATATGAATTTTATTTTGTTTACAAGGATATCTATTTCAGGTTACAATATAAAAAAAGAATATCAAGATTGTGTAGGTGACCAACATTCATACCTTGACTATTATCCTCCTAGGAAAAGTCATGCAAATACATTCACACACACATCAATATTTCAACACTTTAAAGGACAAGTTCACCTTCATATACATGTTAATTGAGTGAAGGCAACAATATTAGTAGAACACATCAGTGAAAGCTTGGGGAAAATCCGACAATCCGTTCAAAAGTTATGAATTTTTAAAGTATCTGTGCAATCACTGCTGGAGGAGAAGACTACTACAGTGTATGATGTCATATGCGTACAACAATATAAGGAAAATTAAAAGAGAATTTCACAAAACTTGACTTTTTGAATAAAGTGCAAATTTCTTCGACATGTTACTGACTTATGTTAGGGGTAATATTATTTTCCCTGACATCTGAAAGAGAGAAGTCAAGTGTTCTTTTATTATGTGAGAAAAGTGAGAATATCTTGAATTTTCTTTATACTTTCTTTATATAGTTGTACTCATATGACATCACAAGCTATAGTAGTCTTCTCATCCAGCTGTGACTGAGCAGAAACTTAAAAAATTCATAACTTTTGAATGGATTGTCCGATTTTCCTCAAACTCTCATTGATGTGTTCTACTGAAATTGCTGCATTCACCCAACCCACATGTCTATGAAGGTGAACTTGTCCTTTAAAGTATTCACACAGTCATGCCAGAAAAGACTGCAACCTGCCTTCAATTGGTTTCAATGTCCCTTTATGATATCTATGTATGTTTGTCTGTCCCTGTCTGTCTGTATATCTGCCAGTGTGTGTGTTCCAATTTTTGTGAGAGCATCTATTAAGCAGGTTGTGTGCAGAAAGTGGATATATCTGTACACTTGCTGTATTATATGTCAGTGATGATCAAGAGCCGTAAGGGAGATGTGGTGTGGATGGGCGTGTCAGTGATTATGTGAGATTGTACGTTTGCATGGTGTTTTCTGTCACAAATAAGCTGTCCGGGGTGATGGGTGCTTATTAGAGTGTCAAAGTCATGCTGCAATTAGTTATATTCATGTGATGACATGCTATTTATCTAGGGTATACTTCAATCCTCTCAGCCTCATCACCTTCATAAATTGCCACTGGAAATGCTTGTCAGTGGCAGTGGTGGAGTTAAGTCATTTTGAAGTTGTGTACTGGGCCAACAAGACCTTGGTTCTGAAAGAACCAATCTTTCTGTGTGTCATCATAGAATATATGATAGCTTGCATGTACGTGGGGAAAGTGATGGGATTCTAGCATGTGTCCTGTCCTCCATCGATGGAGGCTGTAATTATAGTGCGCGTGCCAGAGATATCAGAGACCATCTTTCACCACTTTGCTGCAGCAATGTTCAACATACGCAACATGATTTTTAAAGAAAAGGAGAAGGCGGACATAAACACGGTAATGTATCTGTATGTGACTTGAAGAAGTGGCAGCAGGAGACGTATCCAAGCATGCGGTGATCTCCACACGCAGCTTTAATGAGCCCTCAGATGTGCAGTAGTCAGAAGGAAGATGGTGCGCACCATGTGCTTACCTATCTGGTATCCTCGCAACAGCAGCTTCTAAGCTTAAAGAGCCACCTACAGAAAGGAAAAAATACAGAAGTGAAAAGCAGCCAAAAATGGATCATGGTGGTAGAGTGGTATACCATATGACAGCTTGCCGCCACCTGTAGTCGAGAGATTGCCTGATCAGATCAGCCTCTTCCTCTGCATGAAATCAGCATCTGGATGTTTTCATCTTGGGGAGAGTGGTCCACTGTCACCATGCCAACCGTGTCTGTCATCATCATAGCTTAACATCATCAAATAACTCTGGTGACATGGTATTCATTACTCTTTTTTTTAGAATTTGTCAAACTTGTATCTGGGTAGTTGGTTCTCTTTCCCTATCTAAGCTTTCAGTATGTATAATCTGTACTTTTGCAAAGAGAGTAACTCCAATTTCAATATTTGCAAAATCATCTTTGCTTAAACAATATGATTCCACTTTGAAATCAGTCCATTGAAATGTATGTGTATAGTTTATTCTTTTACTACAAATGTACTTTGCATAACTGTTTACGTTTCTTTTTGCAGCTAGATGAAGATCCATATGAAATCACTTATGCCCCTTCTTGAATTGGTTTCTTTCTCTGCAGTTTGTATGATTGTATACAAGTTGCATCGTTCAGGGGAGTTTTCTCAATCTCAGTGATATGATAAACACAGATGTTACTGGTACTAGAAAAGTGCAGATTCTGATTATACCATTACGTTGTCATGTTTTTCCAACCACACTCAGAAGCAGCTGTTGTCATCTGTTCTGTCAAAATATTTTATTTTTCCTCAACATCCACTTGTCACAGTTACCCTGTAGGATTTCACTGATCTGTCTTTGCAGTGATGACATGTGTGTTCTCATGTTTTTCTGAGATTTGCATTACATTTGGATGTACTCTGAGTTTGTACACGATGTTTTTGTTTTTTTATTTGTAACGTAAACCCTATTTGCTGATTTCTGTTCTATTTGTATACCTCCTATACTCGTTGCCAAACAACAGCAAAGAGAGCAGATTTTGTTTTTTATTTGTAATGTAAACCCTATTTGCTGATTTCTGTTCTATTTGTATACCTCCTATACTCGTTGCCAAACAACAGCAAAGAGAGCAGATTTTGTTTTTTATTTGTAATGTAAACCCTATTTGCTGATTTCTGTTCTATTTGTATACCTCCTATACTCGTTGCCAAACAACAGCAAAGAGAGCAGATTTTGTTTTTTATTTGTAACGTAAACCCTATTTGCTGATTTCTGTTCTATTTGTATACCTCCTATACTCGTTGCCAAACAACAGCAAAGAGAGCAGATTTTGTTTTTTATTTGTAATGTAAACCCTATTTGCTGATTTCTGTTCTATTTGTATACCTCCTATACTCGTTGCCAAACAACAGCAAAGAGAGCAGATTTTGTTTTTTATTTGTAACGTAAACCCTATTTGCTGATTTCTGTTCTATTTGTATACCTCCTATACTCGTTGCCAAACAACAGCAAAGAGAGCAGATTTTGTTTTTTATTTGTAATGTAAACCCTATTTGCTGATTTCTGTTCTATTTGTATACCTCCTATACTCGTTGCCAAACAACAGCAAAGAGAGCAGATTTTGTTTTTTATTTGTAATGTAAACCCTATTTGTTGATTTCTGTTCTATTTGTATACCTCCTATACTCGTTGCCAAACAACAGCAAAGAGAGCAGATTTTGTTTTTTATTTGTAACGTAAACCCTATTTGTTGATTTCTGTTCTATTTGTATACCTCCTATACTCGTTGCCAAACAACAGCAAAGAGAGCAGATTTTGTTTTTTTATTTGTAATGTAAACCCTATTTGCTGATTTCTGTTCTATTTGTATACCTCCTATACTCGTTGCCAAACAACAGCAAAGAGAGCAGATTTTGTTTTTTATTTGTAATGTAAACCCTATTTGTTGATTTCTGTTCTATTTGTATACCTCCTATACTCGTTGCCAAACAACAGCAAAGAGAGCAGATTTTGTTTTTTATTTGTAATGTAAACCCTATTTGCTGATTTCTGTTCTATTTGTATACCTCCTATACTCGTTGCCAAACAACAGCAAAGAGAGCGGATGAAGGAGGAATATAGAAAGAAGATTGCTGCCCGCAAAGAGGCGGAGAGATTGCGCAAAGCTCACCTCTCCGTCGTGGGCACCTCTGGCGATGCAGATGACGAGGCGGAGCATACCTACCATGAGGTATATGTGTGACCCGGGGCAGAGGGGTCGGCCAGAGAGGGCGCCCTTTCTGAGAAAACAAACTTGTGACTTCATCGAGAAATCAGCACAAAGTGGCGAATCATCAGGTCTGAAAGAAGAAGAGAGACCTTGTAATATTTAAAAGCAAATAAACAAACCAATTTAAAAAAATTTGATTTGTGAAAAGCTGAAATATGGATCACTGAGTATGAGGCATAGCCTGCCAAAAATATATTCATAGTGAGGAAAATAGATTTGTAATACATGTAATCAAATCCAAATTCACAGGAACACGCCTCCTGATAAAACTTCAAAATTTTTGTAAAATTATCAAATCAAGAGCCAAAGACCCATAAAAGAACCTCCTCTCAGTGACTCATGCTTGCTGAATATGTTGTCACAAGTGTGTTGCCATGGTAACCCTTCGATGCCCTGATTGGTGGATGGGAATCCTAACACCGCAAAATGCTCCCTCGGAAAGCCAGACTCCGTGCATTATCAGCCCAAAGAAATGTTTTAAAGATAACGAAGAGAGACACGCAGTTGAGTCATACAGAGGAACTAACACTTCGTCAGTACTTGATGCTGCTTCAGTCCATGGAGAGGAATCCTAGATCTAACATCTCTCTTTTTTTTTTTATTGTGCATTTGTCACTCAACTGATCACATGAAAATTTTACTTTTGGAAAAGATGAAAGATTATATCCAGCAACAATTCATTGAGAATGGAACTGAACCACGGAAATATACAAGACATATGCACGTTGAGTGCTACCTAATGCTATCGAAATTGTGATCCGTTGGATCTGTGGAAAGCTTCGAAGCAAAATTTGTCAACACGACAAGATGGCTGAAGATCAACGACATGACGACTCTCATGTTTAGATACTTTGACAACTTCAATATTTAAGAGTGAGCAAGTTGTGATGAGATTTATGAAGTATTCTGCATCTCAATTTAATTTTGCAACAGTGCAAGAAATTTCAAAAGGGCGAGAAATTAATTTCCAGGTTGAGCACATAATACATCCATATAGAATGGATTATTATTTCAAAGTACAGAAAAGTATTTGTAAAAGCTGCCAGCCACTGTTTTCATCTCATATCTGTGGTGGTTTTCAAAAGCGCAGTAACATGCTAGAAGCATTGAACTTGTGTGATGACAAGGAGGATTTTACAAAGGAAAAGTGATTTTGAGGCTGAAAGGTCACTTTGACTACATCAAACAAACATGAACACTATTTCTGTAGAATCTCAAGCATTGTACAAAGGGTTAAGACCATGGCTAATGATTTATAGGTAGAATGGAGTAGATGGGATAAACACCTGCTTGGTTGGTGTAGTTTTGGTGTATCTATTTGCAAGGGGAAAGTGGTGTTTTGTATCTTTTGAAATGTCATCTGCTTTTTTGGACCATTTTACACTTCATCATCTGCAAGGAAGCCAAGTTTTAGGTAGAGGGTTTTGCCCATTGCTTTCATCCAGTAGTTGTTGTGCATAGGTTGGTGTAACTCATCGGCTATGTAAGAACACCTTTCATTTTAGAGTACCTGTCTGCATGTTGAGGCAGTTAGCAGGTGTAGAGCAGGGAGGTGTTGAGTTAGCTGGTGTAGTGTCGGGCAAGCTGTGCTTGTTTTGATCTGTTCTGCAGAGGGGTTATTCATGGTGAGTAGCTACATGATATTAAACAGGATATGTTCATGAGAAAAAAGCTGATTCATCATGCATGCTTTGGCAATAATTTGGCTCACGGTCACACCCTGGTGTATTTTTTTGCAGCGGCGTCCACGGATATGGTCCCCATGGTTCTAAAAATGCGGTATAAACACACATGTATGTACATCAGATAGTTTCCATATTCACCTATATACTATGCACCAGCCATATGTTGCACACATTTACTACACCCTGTACATCTACCATGGGTCTTATGTCTAATTCTGCATTGGATGTGGTATAGAAAATCTAATCACACCTGAAACATTGTAAGTTAAATTTGTACCAGACATCCACATTATGTAATTAGCATGGTTACTATAAAGTCCTTCGTGCTAGCAACCGTATGCTTCATAGGTGACTATATATTAACAATATTAACAATTCACCATTATAAAAATATAGTCAAATCCATAGTAATTCAAAATGCTACTGTTCACATAAATATCTTATTGTTCATGGCTACTAATCCTTGGCAGGATCGTGATGTGAAGATCATGGTTCAGTCAATAGAAATTATTCAGCCACAAAAGTAACAAGTAACACTCCAAGACAACGTAGTAGTGGATGATTATAGAATATGCTTGGGGAGTATCTGGGATATAACACTATACCATTATAATAGCCGTAAATTTTCCATCAACTCCTGCACTTACTGTCAAATATTCTACTGACCCGGTGCTTTTCTTTTGGACCTTGGTACCTGCTTAACCTATCAAATTTCTTTTTAGATTTCTTTCTTGGGCAAAATTTCATCTAATGTTATCATCTTCATCAAGACAAAAAAAAAATCTTGAATTTTACATTTTGCCAATTTTACACAAAAAGGAAGCAAATCTTTGCAGCCAATGAATGCAACTTTTCTTCTCCCTTTTAATACTTGGGATGGCTTCATAAAGGTGGTGTAGTTGTAAAAATAGCAGAATGAAAAACGAAATCACCTTATCTTTGCCCTTTTGCATAAAAGCCGTTTTTGTTATGAAACTGCGTGTTTAAAAGAACAGAATTATATCTTCATCACAAAATTTGAATTGGTGGAAAGTTTTATGTCTTTCAATTATTCAGTGTTAAAGCATAAGTCATAAAACAAGTCATAAAACATAAATCCTTATATGACCATTCTTTTTTTATATCATTGTAATGGTTGATCAGTCATAGTCATAGATGATTTGGAAGAAATTAAATTAATGTTAATATATCATAATTGTTATTAAAAAATGCTGAGCAAACACAAAATAGAGTGGAAAACATTTTTCCCAATTTTCTTTCAGAAGGCAATCCAATTAGATTGTTTTTCTATGAGGAATAGGGTTTTCATAGTCAGTTACACCAGGACACATAAAGACCTTTTGACTCTTTCCCGTTTCTCATACCATATTCATATGTCATCACATCGTAGCCACCTGTTGCTTCATGACAACAAGTGTTCATCCAGCAGGTTTGTTGTTCTGCCTGTTTCATCTCACCGCTTTAATCCCTCGTGTTACCTTGCTCTCTTTATCACGACATTCCTCCAGACTCCGGGAGTTGTAGGGGATGTGTCGGGAGCTGATGATGCCCAAGAAGAGACGGGAACACCGTTGCTATGAGCGACGGGAACACCGTTGCTATGAGCAACGGGAATGCCGTTTGCTATGAGCAACATAAACACTCTCCACCTCTTCCTCCTCTCTAACCTTCAACCCCGGGAGCTTGATAATGGATTTGCTGGATAATCCCATATCCCATTGGATGTTTAACTCCCTTTGAATGCATCTGCTGCTTGTTCAGTTCGTCATTGTCTGGCTTTACATCATTAAAGTGTGATCTAACACTGTTTGGGTTCACCTGGACAATTGATACTAGAGGGCAATGAACTACACCCTTACCGTGATACATCTTGCAGCCTGTTTATATGCCTATGTGCATATGTTCTTAGATGGGACCTTGATGGCGTGATGCTCTGAGCATTGAGTGGTATTGGGTTACTTTCGGATGCACATCATTGTTTATAGAGCAGCACACTGTATACTGTGTATGAGCCTTTAATTCAGAGCATGATTTCATTGTTATTATACCTCTTGTCTTAATTTTCTATATCTTAATCCATGTGAATGTGTGTGTTAACTGTGCAATAGAAATGATATTAGGCACTTCATTGTCATGTAAATAGCAGTTCTTGTTCACCTCTGTGAAATTCTGAAAAGCATGAGCTCTGAAAAATCTGATGGATTAATGTTTTAAAGCATGCCTCTGAAATTCAGGTCTTTTTCTCTGACCAATCAGCATGCCATTCCATGTGGGTTTTATTCTCCATAATATTAGAAGATTCCTTGTCATGAAACAGACTATTAAAACTTCCCATATGGTTCTATCACTAAGCTTGATATATATTGCATTCAACTTCACTTTTAACGTGCATGGATGTTATCACTTTGTCATATGTGACTGTGCATCACAAAACGAACAAAAAGTCGCACCCCTTGATTTTACATGAGGACTCAAAAAAGGTGAAATGGGTCAACCGTGCCAATCTTGAGTTTTTCATATTTTCTGAAAGACCTATCCTTCTTCTACATTATTCTTTAGTTTGGGATCATAACATTAAGGGGAAAGTTGTGTTTTCAGCAGTTTTTCTACAACACTTTTTTGGGGAGAATAGAATGATCAGGTATGTTTCAGAGACCCCTTTTCATTTCTTGAAATCCTTTACACACTCTTCACTTTCGAGTCTAATAACTTTTGAAATGATAACTCTACTGCTTTGAATGTTGGCATTAATCATGGACAGAATGTGTTAATAGAACATGCTCAATTTCAGCTTAATCTGATAATCCCTTCATTGTTGTTGCTCCAGTGGTTTACTTCCTGTGTTTTGTCCCTTTGATTGCATGGCTAGCATGGCTTGGTTTAAGATTAAGCGCTGCTTGAATAGACTACGTACTTCAGAGCCTCTTTTCTCAGTTCACACTTTTCCAGAGTGTGTCCTTTCTTTCCAGTATTTAGATAGGTTAGGGGAGTCAATTTGAATTGAGTTATACATCATTTTAAAGCTTAGAGTCTGCTCTTTAAGAATCTGCCCTTAACTGATAATCCATGTCTGGCGACTTTTTGTTGGTTTTGTGATGCATGGTCACATATTCAACATTGATTCAATGAATGGCAATTAAAAGCTTACAATAGCTTTTAACTGCCAACAGAGTGTGGACTTTTTTAAGGTTCACTTCAAGTCAAAAGAATTGATTACAGTAAATAGTGAGGAAAATATCAGGAGATTTATTCAGTACAATCAAAAAGGGATATGTTTTTGTTAGGCAGTTTTGCTCAACTCAGATTCACATAGAATTCTCCTATCTAGAACTATAGTCATGTTACTGTTCATGAGTTCTACTTTGCAAAGTGAACTGCTAATTATCATGTACTTATGTATATTAAGACCAATATAATCAAACCACCATGCAGCTTTTGCAGTTTGTGGAGAATATATTTGTGGAGGTTGTAGTCATTTGATGAATATTAACTAACAGAGTTTTCTAACATCAATGCCCATTCATTTTTTTTTTTTGCTAACACATACAAGTGTGTATAAGGTCGTATGTGTCTCCGATATGTAGAATCTATACATTTCACATGATATACTTTATATGTCATCCCTGGGTTGACAAGACCTTTTAACCACAGAAACCATGTGTTTTCTGGAGAGGAAAAAAAAAATCTTTTATTATGGCAACAATTTTTCAAAATGAATGTTGATGTCAAATGATCAAAATCAGAATCAGAATCAAATAATGGAGAAACATTATTTTGGTTTGCACTCATGATTGCAATGTTTTAAAACTCAAATCAGTGTTTTTGATATTCAAAATTCAGTTTTAGGAGGTTTTTGGATACACGGTCTTGTCAACCCCAGGGGCGATAATGGTTTAGATCCTATTACGCCGCACTACATGATATATAAATGCACCTATATATTATGTCACATTAGTAGGTGTATATTCATTATGTATGTATGTATCATTATCCCTGTTATCAGTTGATTTGAGGATAGACATGAGAAATTATACACTGTGTCTGCACTGTCAAGTTAGGCAACTCGTAGATTAGATATGTGCAATATTTGAACTAACAACATCATGCACAAGGGACAATACGTTTGTAACTGTTTTGTATGAGAATCACACAGCAGTGTCAGTCACCTGTGAGGAATGATATCAAATGCTGTCCATGAGTTTAGTTATGACTAAAGTTATGCCACATGAAAGTGAAAGGAGATGAAATGTAACATTTTGCAATTATAGTGTAATCTACATGGGTGCTGTTCGTTATTCCGAAGGTTCGCTATTCCGAAGGTTCGTTGTTCCGAAGGGTCGTTAATCCGAAACACGCAAATTCCCTATACCTAGAGGTTCGATAATCCGAAAATGAAAAGGGGTTCGTTAATCCGAAAATTTGTGGCGTTATTCCGAAGGTTCGTTATTCCGAAGATCGGTTAATCCGAAAATGAAATTCGGAAAAATGAACCTTCGGAATAACGAATCTTAGGAATAAAGAGCCTTCGGAATAACGAACCTTCGGAATAACGAGCTGTAACCATCTACATAGCCTGTGTATCACTATATTGCAGATTTACCTGAGATTTTAGTTTTAAGGTCTTTCAAACATGATCAGTTGTTTTTGCAGCACACCAAGTCAATGAAAAAAATGCAATAGAATTGGATTCCTTTTGTAAGGTCCCGTTTACAGTGCGGGGCCAGCCTCAATTGCGCGGCCGAGCCTCGCAATTTTGTCTGTTTACACTGCTGGGCTCGGCCGCGCTTTTAATTCAAACCTTTCAATATTTTGTCGTAGTGGCGCTCTGCTTGTAAACAAAAGCAATTTGGTATAGCCTGGTTTTCAGACCCTTTGTCATCTGGATTCCGTGGCGACGAAGTCGCCGTTCGGGCAAAGGCCTTTGCCGAAGAAAAAATTCTTTGCAGGACAAAACCACCCTAAAAACTATACTAGTTTTCCACCTTGAGGGGGTTAATATCTTGAATAGCGAAATAGTACGGGCAGAGGGTCTGGAAGCCAGACTAAAATTGGCCGCACATTTGGCCCAGTTTGCGTTTACACCAAGAAGAGGCCGGGCTCGGCTGTGGCTCGGCCGCGGCCAAGACCACCTCCAAAGCGAGGCCAAATGGCCGAGACCACCTCCAGAGCGAGGCCAAATGCGAGGCCAATTTTGGCCTCGCATTTGGCCTTTTGCGCGTTTACACTGAAGCGGGGCTGGGCTCGGCCACGGCCGAGCCTCGCACTGTAAACGGGGTCTTGGTGGATAACAGAATTAGAAAAGATACCACTGCATGAGAAACCATTTAAAAGTAAACCCCACATCAGGTTAACAGAGTTGTTAATCAGATATTAACCCACTGAAGACTGGTACTGAGTATTCTCGGGCAGGTGTCTGTGGGAGATGCGTGTTATAGCAAAATCAGATCATCCTCAATTGTTTAAAGACATTGATTTCCTGATGAAGTTCTTGGGGCTAGTCAGGTGGGTGATTTTATAGTTGTTCAAGTTTCTCATTCGTAATGCATGCTAGTTAGATGGATTTATCTTATGAATGCCTTCCAGGAAATGAAATGGATATTCAGCATGACGTTTTTCCTCTGCTTCTGCATGAATTCTTTTTGTTGTATCATGTCTTATTTTTATTTTTCCTCTCCACATTCTTCCCATACCCTCTTCTCCTTCTCTTCATCTTATCTCAATCTGTCTTTTAAAAAAATCTTGGCCTGTTCTGTGTTCAGTCTTCGAGTACGCGACTGTCATTGTCGCGCAGTCCTCGACCATCGCTTACCCCGAGCCCCCGCGGTTCATTGAGTACGAGTCCGCTCCTGAATCGACACCAGTACTTGTTTCAGGGCGTGTTCGGCTCGCGGACGGCACGTAACCGCGAGCGGTACGAGTACCAGCGACAGCGCTACTCGTCAGTCGTGGGCTCGAGGCCTGTGTCGCCCCTTCTTCAGAGGCGCAGGGGGTTCGCAGATCCTGGGGGCCAGAGGTTGAGTGATGCTGGGGAGTTGTACCAGACCATTGCCGTCTCGGCCGCCAAGGAGTTTCAGCAAAAATCGTAGCTCCTTTCATCCCAAAGGACTTTCTCCACAAGACTAGACAGCCATATGCTGTCTCTCTAAATCTCTGTCTGTCTGTCTGTCTGTCTGTCTGTCTGTATGCCTCTCTATCAGTCTCTACTCTCTCCCTCTCCAACCATCTATCCATCCATCCATCAGTCAATCTGACTCCTTTTTCATCTTCCATTGTTTAACATCTTTCCCATTCTCTCCATCTTGTACATTGGTCACATGATTTTTAATAGCAGGAACTGGGAAGCGCTGCCTGTCCACCAACTTCTCTCTTGGGTCTGTGGTCCCTCTCAAGTTTTTCTTGGTTTCTATATCTTGCCTGATCCTTGTCATAAAAAGTATCTATTGTTTCTTATGCTCAATTGGATTAATAAGGATTTTTCCACATCTTGGGGTTGTTCTTCCATCCAGTTCTTTAAAAGCATTTCATTTCTAGCAATGCTCATGGTGTGGCAGTCCCCATCCTCTTTCATTTCCATGCTGTAGGTACATGGTTTCCTTCCAAATAACAACCATCTCCTTTCTTTTCTAGTTTTTTTTTTTCTCCTCTTCTTAGCAGAAAACTATTAAAGAAACTTCATGGTGATGCATCGCCATCTACATTCTGCAGGAGCAATGTGATACTCATTCATTTTATCCCTCAATATCATCCATTCCTTCATCGCTATGGTAACCCAGCCATTGGGATTTATGGTCAGTTTCATGGATTCTGATCCAGATTTCTTTTCTTTTTATTTTCTTTTTCTTTTTTCTCTGGTGTTGTCAAAAGCATTTACAGGGCACTATTTCATAAAAAATTGTCAGCCCTGACAAGTTGACATGCAGTCTTTGACATTTTCAGTAAAAATCCTTGGTTTTGATTGGCTGAGATCCTCTGGTCACTGACTGTTACTATGGTGATTGTCAGAGACTGACAACTTGTCAGGGCTGACAATTTTCATGAAACGGTGCCCAGATGTTATCTATTACATAATTGCATCATGAATATGATTTATTTGAGTTCAATTGAAGACACAATGTAGAACACTCCATAAACTTCAGATTGTTCAATGTCCCTGTCTGATTCTAATGTAACAGAGAGGTAGTTTTACGAAATTTTTTTCTTTCAAGGACATATTGAAAAATAGAGTACTGCCTGTAGCATGTACACTAACAGTACCATTCCAAATTTGCTTCCATTTCTGTGCAAGATCACTGTATGATATTTATAGCCTCAAAGATTTCCAGCCTGGCTCATGTTTGAGCTCATTGTCGCTGTATGCTTTTACATTCATATATTGTATGTCTCACTTTCATTGTTATATATATATATATATATATCTGTTCATGATTTTTCCCCACTTTTGGGATAGAATCTTGCCAAGAAGAGGCTGATACTGCTTCAGCAGCGATACCATGCTTCTTGGCGCAGTTTTTGCATTGAGTTATTGTCTTATTCAGTATGGTTTAAACAGAACAGTGTTAACTTCTAGACACTTGATTATTTTTTTATTGTGCAGTGCTCGCCACTTAATCGGGAGGGGAGACAAGTTTTTCTCCCGTTTAAAGGGAAAATAAACCCCAAGAACAATGTGGATTGAGTGAAAGCAGCAGCATTAGTAGAACACATCAGTGAAAGTTTGAAGAAAATCGGACAATCGATGTAAAAGTTATGAATTTTTAAAGTTTTGATGTTGGAACCGCTGGATGAGGAGACTACTAGAGGTTATGACGTATGAGTGGACAACAATACCAAGAAAATCTAAAGAAAATTCTGCAAAAATCCATTTTTCATGAAAATTACAAATTCCATCAATTTGATATTGATATATGTTAAGGGTAGCAATTATTCCCCCCGCTTTCTGAAAGCGGTTGGTCAATTGTGTTTTCATAATTCTAGAAAAGTGAATTTTTGTTGAATTTCCTTTATATTTTCTTTGTATTGTTGTCCACTCATACGTCATATCCTCTAGTAGTCTCCTCATCCAGCGGTTCCAACACCAAAACTTTAAAAATTCATAACTTTTGCATCGATTATCCGATTTTCCTCAAACTTTCACTGATATGTTCTACTAATGTTGCTGCTTTCACTCAATCCACATTGTTCTTTGGGTTTACTTTCCCTTTAAGCAGTGCTCCTGCTTTATGTGGTGGCTGGTATTGGCCCATGCAAACCACACAACATGAAGCTCAGTATGTGGGCATTACACTAAACCGTGCACGGTTATTAAACCCACTGATAACCACAGTGAGAAGTAAATATGAAACAGTAAGTGGTGGAAATAACATGTGAAAAGTTTGTTACATCAAGTTTTGTTGCACTTAAGTGGGGTTCCTGCCAAAGTGGTCCCCAATTAATGGGTGAGCACTGTATTTTCATTATTTGTAAAACATGAAGGGTTTAGATATATACATAAACCTCATTTGACTATGCATTCTCCATTCATCAGTTACTTTATGCCTTTAACAGAACAGAATATTTCTTGAATAACTATGTATCATACTTTTACTCAAGAGTTATGGGAATGTGTAGTTTGAGGTTAATTCAGAATGTGTAATGTAAGGTCTATGGAAATTGTCTATACTTCTCAGTGTCCTTGTAGTGTGTGTATGTTACTGAATTTCCTCAAACTAAGATTTTTTTCTAATGCAATGTATATCTATTGGTTCAGTTTGTAAGTAACAAAACTATATTTCTAGAAATGTTGCTGGGTGTCTGATTATTCAACTCATGAGTGTTCAAAGAGAATTGAGATTATATTTTATTGCATGTATTATTACCTTACCTCATATGTAATGCAGCTGCCATCGGCAGAGTGTGTTTATCAGTAATGACACAATAAAAGAAGATATATGATTAATGCCAAATGTAAATGCATTAAAGCCATTCAATTCTATAGAGAGAGAGATAGAAATTATGTTTACTGATTGGATGCTAAATTCCAACTAATGAACGGCTATATGCTCTTCCAATACCGAAGCCCTTTCCTTGAGAAGGAGAGTGAAACTGGACTCACAGTTTTCACGAGTTGTTATACTTCATGATATTTTTAGAGTTATTAATGAGCGGAGCATATGCAAAGGATATTCAAGATATGAAGCTAACGTTGATCTCCCAATTTCTAAGCTTATATCCAACCGTAATTACCTCTTCTCACAGTCTGTACACCAGCATAGAACTATGTAGGATAATACAAAATTTTAAGTCTAAGGAAAGCTCTTGTATTTCTCAACCCTACATTTACAAGAATTATAAGTAGTAGAGTCTAGTTGTCAAAGGCCCTGTTTTATGAAGAGTTATAATTGATGATATAGTTGATTTCTATCATAAGTCTATGGCAGCATGCATGGTAAGGAAATTTATAATCTTTTGCTAAAATGGGACCAAAGTGTATAATACTTCAAATAGTATTTCAAATTGTTGTAATCTATATGAGCAAGTGGCACAGAAAGAAAAAGTAATATTTTACTCCAGGTTTTTGTCTAGCATTGATTTTATGATTATCCATTACTCAATTTGTAGTTACTTAGTTGACATTTGCTTCATGTAAAATGAAATCATCATATTACATTTTCAGCAGATTTGCCAGTTTTTTTCCCATTTTTCATCTGTTGAATGCATTTGTTGATATAATAATTTTGTATAAAGAGATTGGATTGGTACTTCATTTGGTATCTTGTGATAAAGAGATTAGATCAGTACTTTTTTTCAAGGGTTTTCATTGCCAACCACATGAAATTTTGGATATCCTGTTCTCTGTCTTCAAATATATTTTGCTGCATTACATGTTATTTTTTAATAATCTCAGACTTTCATGCATCAATTGTAGGTTCTTTCTTACATGGAAAGGTTGAATATACATGTTTGATTTCTGTCATATGTTATAGTATTTTGTATCCTTTCAAGTCATACAGAGAGAAAAATATATATATACAAATATATGAAGACAGATAACTGACTTGAGAATGTACAGGAGAGGTAAAGTTGAACCCCCCCCCAAAAAAAAAAAAAAATGATTATCTTCATGTAGCAGGGAATTATGTCATAGCTATCACCATATATAAAGTTGCTATACACTTGGTATCATTTTCATTTCCATTTTTATTATGTTTTATCAACTCGTGTGATATTGATATCTTCCAATATACCTTTGGTATGGCCATCTTCAAAGATGATAATATTGTAATGATGGTATTATATTTCAGATAATAAAACTGCGGGTAAATGACTCATGTTGGTAGTGCGCTTCCTGTGTGCAGATGTTCTGAAACCTTTGTGGAGTGTGCTAAATTTCCTTTCATGTTCTTTCAAGGTTGATTATTGCTACATTTTTTCATGAAGAGATAAAAGTTATGATGATTCCTATGACGATCCTCATCATGTTGCGTTTCTGTCTTTTTTTAGACAGCAACTGAGTAGATGGTAATTTTTTAAAGGCCATATCTTATTTGAGTAATTTTCTGGCATGTCTTTCTTTTTGTTGATCCATTCTAAAATGCAATTTGGTGACATCAAGCCAAACTGATATTGCATGTCCGTGGACAGGATACACATTGTGCAGGAAAACTCTTCAGGTAAGGCAAGTTCTGGTCAGACCTCAGAAAGAAATTTGAAATTGTCATCAGATGGTAATCCTACATGAGGAGGAATGTTCAGAATTTGAAATTGTCATGAAGGGTGCCAGTTTTACCCCGTTGAGGACGACTCCCGAGTATACTCGGGCAAGTGTCTATGGGAAATGCGTGTTGTAGGAAAATAAGTCCATCCTCAACGGGTTAAACATGATGTAGAAAGAGTAGATGTGAATAGAGATGGAAAGAGAGCGGGACGGAGGGTGAGAGAAGGAAGAATAGAGAAATAACAGTGGAATATATCAAAATATGTGTCTCTGAGAGTATATAAACTGAAGCTTGTTAGTGTCGTGTCCATGAATTTCATTTGTTTAACACTGTAGCGATAAACTGAAGATGCAGTCTGTGTGTGTGCATGGAGTAAGTCATGTAAATGTCAAAACTGCATTGGAAAAACAGTGAAGATGAGAGGATTACCAAAATGGCTGTCTTTTGTTCTTTGTGTGCCATTGCTGTTGATGTGAATGTGATGTTTCTGTGACCTTTCACCTTTCTGTTTAACTGTTCAATAAAATGTGAATGCTACAATTAAATGAACAAGAAATTCTCCAATTCTATCACACATATATTCATTACACACTCCAATTACATCAACACACACACACTCTCTCTCTCTCTCTCACACACACACACACACACACACACAATCACTGCTTAGACCAAATAAACCATGCCCAATATTGAGTTAGTACCCATTTGACATTTTCTTGTTACTCTCTTCTCCTATTAGATAAAGTTATGAATTTACCTGTTTTTACAGTTCATATTATTATGCATACAATTTAAGTTGACTTTGTTTTGCTGGGACAAAGTTTCTTGTATATGTACATGTATATATTTTTTTTCTATTCATTTAAAGATGATATATAAGAGGTCATTGTGATCCATACAATTAAATTTATTTTGCAAATGATATGTACAGAATATGATTTTTTTTTTTTGAGATTATGTACCCATACTCATCCCTTATGTATCTTGAAAATATTTGTTGTTTCATTGACCAAGTATACTATAATGCTCCACTTTTTATCAAGTCGATGAAGGAAAGGTCTAAACATGATTATAAAGATCGTTTAGCCCTGTTTTGAGCAGAATAAAGTTATGTTTGCTATTATTTTAATCTACATCAAATTTTGACTGTGCTAACATTAGTAAAACCCAGCTCTGATTTTTCAGTCATTTGGTTTCACGATATCTACTATAAGTATAATGTGATATCAGCCATTACTGGATCACAGAGTACATATGCACCCATCACCAAAATGCTTTCACATATGCACAAGTTTGTTGCATTGAATAGGTTTTGTTTTGCATGTTTTTAAATTGCCTACCTTCAACGAACAGCATTTTTTTTTTCTTGCATTGACACAGTCACAGTACTCGTCACTGCAGTTTCAATTCCACGATAATGACACAAATGTATGCGAGTGTATAATAAACGAAATTCATCTGGGTTTAGCTGATTTTACCACAGTCACTGAGATTTGCTGTATAATCCAGAATATTTAATGGATGCAAATTGATACTCTGGTATTTTTTAAATATACTTATTTCCTGTGAATTCATGTGTGTTCATTGATCTGCTTCTAAAAATCCATACTAGCCATTCATATCATACTTCATGCGTTCATTCTTTGAATAGTTCTACATACCGAATCTCATGTTCATGTCCGGTTTAGGTGGTTTCAGACATTTTTCCTCTGTGTCAATGTAATCGATCCATATCACAATTTTTTACTTTTCATTTACCCATCATTTTTGTAAATCAGCAGGCAAATTATTTAAAATATACAAGCTATGTTGAAATAGTCGTATTTCTGTAATTTGTTCAAATATTATCTGTCAATGTCTTTCAGTATCTCGTGACATGTGCGAACATACAGTCTTATTTCTTCAAAAAGAGACAGTTTATTGATTCATGTCAAAAAGTTCTGATATCTTATGATTATCCCTCTCTGTGCTTGCAAATTGCCTTTCTAACAATCCTTCATTTGCTGTATATGGCATTGGCTAATGATTTCTCACCCAGATCTACAGTCCACAACCTGTTGAATGATACACGCCCTCTGAAATTTGCCCCGTACCCACACGCTTTTCCTTGCCAAAATTAATGTTTTGTGTGCAAAATTCTTTTATGCAAAACAGTGACAAAATGCATGAGATTTGAAGAGTTTGTTTTAAAAAAAAAAAGTAATACCCCACACTTTGACACCAAGAGAGAACATTTTTCCATGGCATGCTCACTCTGCATTCCACCTGGCACATGACTTTGTTTTTTTGCGCATTGATTCATGTCACATTCCACATTCATTGTTTTCATGTTTTGATCACATCTTTTTTTACCAATGGTTTTATTATTATTATTATTATTATTTTGTTGTTGTTTTTTGTTTCCCCTTTTTTTCGTCCTTTTATTCTTGGGGGAAAAAATGCATTTCTTCACACCACCCGATATCTTCATCGTCTTCCCTAAATAGTTCATACTGGCAGCGCAAAAGGTAAACAGGAGTACTCTGTGCCCGCTGGTCACTTTGCTGACCACTCGCTTGAGAGCACTGCTTGCTGTTACTTTTTATTTCCACCTATTCTTTGCATGTGCTTCTTTTTTCTTTTTCTTTTTTATTCTGCCTTGAGACTTAATTTTCATTTGCCCTTGTTTTCCATATTATGTCCCTGCACTTCTGGCTCTGTCCACATTTTTTGTTCTTTTTGCAAGAATTCTGTTTTGCTTTCTCTTGCCGTGTGAAGACAGTCTTCTTGCACTCTTTGACAGTATTACTGTGTAGCATTTATGAATTATGATCTCTTTGTTCCTTCGATACCACTAGTTATCATATTTGACTCTCCATTATATTATTCTCCAAGTAGGACTGGTTTTGCCTTGATTTCACCATTTTTTCTCTCAAACATTCTTCCCTGTCACTGGTTCACACTATCCAAGTTTCAGAGACATACAAAGATAGAATTATGTGTTATACTCTCACCATTTCTATTTCATCTCATGTGTATGATCGCATATTTTGATAGTAGTTCCATGTATTTTTGTTCCAAGACGACAGACCAATTTCAGGCACATTCGCTATATTGAAATCCATGGTATAATGCTTTTTACCAGCTATGCATTAATTAATTGTATTGTTTATTCATTACACAATTTACAGTGTAAATGTTTAGTTTACACCAAATTATTATGGAACAAAAACAACAGTCCCACCCCCCCCCCCTCAAAAAAAAGATGTTCAGCAATTATTCCAAGGATACCATGAATGTGCCATCAATTTGTATGAATCTTGCGTGCTTTCATACCATCAAAATTTTACCCACATCCTTGGTTAAGAGTTTCTCTTCACTTTTCTGTGACTTGTAGAAGAGCAACAGTCTTGTCGAGTTCCTCATCTGCAGTAGCAGCATAAGTTTTCTCAGGAGGGCCCTGAAAACATTTTGACGATACCACTGTTCCTCCACACTGCACAAAAAAAAAACTATAATATTTCTCTTCTTTTATAATCTTCATGATATGTGTCCTATCCATCATTGTAGATCATGCTTGTGTTCACATTTCCAAATCAGATTGTGTGAGAGAAGAGTACCAGTATAATCATTTGGCAGCATGCTATACAAAAAAAAAAAAAAATTGTATTTCCCCATTTAGCATTTTGATAACTGACAAATCTAAATTCTGTCCGAATTTCTTGTAATCTTGTTCTCCCCCCTCAAGCAATTGCAAGAAGTTTCAAGTAAAAAACATAATCATTATAAAAGTATATATTTTGCTACATACCTCATGATCTTCTGCAAGTTATTCATCGAATGTATGCAGTGCTCACAAACTTCTATCACAAAGGGATTAATTCATTGTGCCGTGAAAATGATGTTTTCTTATCAAACCTGTCAACGTATGCTAATTAGAGGTTTATCAGTGAATGTAGAAGCTTATTCGTGTCAATGTCACTTACTACAAGTGGAATCTTTAAGCTTTTGTGCTGTAGTTGATATATTTATTCATAGAATGCATAGAAAATGTGTAAAGATAGAAAGCTTCTTTTCTGATATTATGATCTCTTTGTAGATGATAGTGACTCTTAATTCATTTCTGTCTGTGTTCTGAAAAAAAGTCTTTATTTTCGTAGATAGTGATACATTTATTTTACTAGAAAGTGATACAATATTAAATTATTTAGCATGGGATATATGTATCAGCCATTTATAGTTTTCATTAAAGTATTGTAATGCAATCAACTAGCTTGGATTTATTCTAGATGTTTAATCAAGATTATCAAAATGAATATTACTTCCCAGTTGGAACTTTCACCATATCAATTTCTCTTGCACTACATTTGTTCAATAGAGAAGGATTAACAAAGTGTTAACAAAGTGTGTTAAAGAAAGCAAAACAGCCAAACCAAAAGGAAAGTTGGATTGAATTAAAGGTAGTTTTGACTGAAGATATGCCAATTAACATCTTTAATACCATCATACTTCCGGAAAACTGTCTGTACTGGTGACATGGTTATAAAAGTGACAGTACTAACAAATTCATTTCTTTAATTAACATTAAAAGCTTAATTGATAACAATCTTCCACGGTAATTAATGTGACATGTGCATAATTGGTGTAAGGTTCTTATCAACATCACTGGTGTCTTTTAAATGCAACTCCAGCTCATTACTCCATGCCTTCTTATAACTTGATCCTCCCTCTACCATCTTCAACACTCTCCCCCACCCCCTTCCAACACTGTTTTTCTTCCCTTATAGCGCCCCTGCCTGTTCCAGAGGTTGGTGGGCGCCGTACGCCGGGGCAGCTCTGAGAATCTGGCGGGTGAGAGCGAGGGGACGCCCGACGGCGGCAGCAGCAGCATCAAGGAAGAGAAGACCCCTCCCCCGCCCGCCCACAAGGAGAAAGAGCGAGATCGGACCCGCCCTGGCAAAGTGGGCGCCACCCTCCCCAGGATTGACAGTTCTGGCTCTGAGGGCCTGACCGCTGAGATGCCCAGCAAACAAGCCTCGCCCAAGTGAGTATGAGTAACCCTGGAAACCCACACCTGGGCCGACGCAACTTGGGGGTGGGGGCACACTTTTTACATAATACAAAATAATACATGGGCCCCCCCCCCCCCACTTTTTCTTTACATTGGAAGTTGTACCAGAAAATTGCCGCTGAATTCCTTTTCTTTTTTTTTGCTTTTTTTTTTTTGCTTGTTAGCTGATGAAACCTGGAAGTGGCACCAGAAAGATACACTTGGCCACCTCCCCCCCCCCCACTTTTAAAAATGTGGTGGTTGCCCTGCATACACAAACACACACACACACACACACACACACCCTTTTTCGTTATGCAAATTAGGAAAAATGATGAGGTTCTGTATATAAAGTTATATCTCATATATTATTTTGTGAGTATATTATTTCGTTTATAAGGAATGGCAAGACATTCACTTAAGTGATTGCAATGGAGAATCACGGTAGTGGAATGAGGAATAAACGTTATCCCTTTTCAGGACAAAAATTAGTGATTTCCCACTTTGGTGATGATATGTAGCATATTTGTGTTACAAGTGGTACTTCTTTGTACTTGGGCAAGTGTCTATGGGAAATGCGTGTTGTAGCAAAGTCAGCCTGTCCTCAATAAGTTATATAGAAAAGAAAGAGGAGAATTGCCAATTTCACTGTCGCAAATCTGGTGGCAATTCCTTGTAGAAGTCTCATAGTGGATTACCAGCCCCACAAAATTGCAACTGCAGTACTGTACTTGAAACTGTAATGGTGCCACCTACTGTTGGAGGCAATCCAGAAACAAGAACTGCTATGCTGCCCTCTATTGCTGAACATCTGCACATAGGGTTGTGGAGGCATGACAAAAGACAGCCTATGCCCCAATTTGGTGGCCCCTTTTCCCCTCCAAACGAGAAACCCTTCAGTTTATGTGATTCTTTCCTGGACTTATTTACTTCTTTCCTGAACCCACTTACATCGGAGCATTAATTCTGCAAATTTTCCAAAGGAAAGCACACCTACTGTGACAGCGAATTTTGTTAGCTGCAATCACCCTAGCAGCAACCTACTAGTCTTTGTGGAATATATATCTCATTGTTGCCAGGTAACAATGTTTACAGTCTGCAACCATGGCAAGTTTTTGATGGAACAGAACCAAAATATAAAAACGACAGCATCCTTTTCCCGCCTTTAGCCCACCCTTCACCCCTTCCTCCATATCTTTCCTATTTGATTTTATTTTTCATTAATATTTCATTTTAGCAGACTTCATTGGGTAGTGCACGTAAGTTCACTATCACCTAACTCACAATCACTATCATTATCACTGTGACCAATCATGTTTTTTTTTTTGTCTTATTTCATTTTAAACCCAAATTCAAGATGAAGTGATGAATAAATGTAAGGTGAAATAATTTATATGGTATTTTACAATCCCAACTGAACCAAACTGAACTTACAGCTACCAAACATCCAGCTTAAATGGGGCACATCCACAACCTCTTCAAGTTAACATTTTTTTAAATGTGGTATTCTTTTTCTTTCCTTTTTTTTTTTGGGGGGGGGGTGATATTTTTGATCAGCCTATATGGGTCAGGGGAAGATATGGCTTCATTGTTGCCATGGAAACAGCAATAACACAATTCCCTAACTGGTGGCCCATGTGAAGTAGATTTTTTTTTCCTTTTCTTTTAACTGGGGGAAAATTGTCTCAAGTGTAAGCATTTCTCATATCAAACATGCTCGTAGAGTTTGCGGCTCCCCACGAAAGAGTCAGTGATTTGCGATCTGTTTGTTGAGGAATTTTCAGATTGTGTCATGATTTATCCTCCCGGGGTGAGACGGCATCATCCTGAATGACGCTAATGCAAATAAAAAATCCATATTCTCTCCACTCGTCGCTTTGATTTCCACTGGGGAAGTGGTGTGATGCATTCAACGTTCCAATTTTGTTTTGTTTTTTCGCGCAAAAGAAAAACTTAACTGTGACAGGACTGTAAACGATGTTCACATTTTCAAGCATCAAGAGCTCAAATTACATGGAGGCCAGATGTGTATATTGATAATTTCCTGGTTTAAATTCCCCCAGTATCTGTCTTGGAGGTCATAAAATTGACTGAAGCATCTTCTTACTATAGACCAGTGATTTTGCTTAGGAATTTTCATCTGTACCACATTTTTTTTTCTTTTTGTCATTGTTAGGTTTGCCTACAGTGTTTCAACTTAATCATAACTGTTTTTGCCATAATTTTGCTCAAAATGTTCTAGCTTTACTGTTTCTTTCACTCTTTCAGAGTTTTCCAAGAGTTTTGCTTTGCTATATATTTTCACCACGGTTTTGCACACTGTGTTCTAGTTTTAACACATCCCTTTACTGTAGTTTTGTTGAAAGAGTTTTATGAGAAATCCAATGGATCTACCACCAACGACAAAAAAAAAAGATACTAATAGAGATTTTGGCAAGATGATATGATTGGAGAAGGAAAATGCCTATGAAAACAGAGAGTTCAGGAAGATGTGGAAATGTGACCCGCTACAACAAAAAGGTCCTAAAGTCGCGCACAGTCGAAGCCGTGAAAATCGAGTTTGAAGTCAGAGCATTAAAATTGGTCAAAACTTACGATTTTCTGATTTTGATATATTATTGGAGTCTAACATGTCTTCTATCATCTGTCGAAATTTTGAAGCAAAATGATCAAAGGAAAGACAAAAAAATAGCATTTTTCTGAGCCATGTTTTTTGGCGTTTCAACGAAGCAGAAACTGGTTCGAAAATTTGGATTGAGCGCCACAGATAGGTTCCACCGACCAGAGTGATCTCATTGGTCAGTTTGCTGCTTGCTGCTAACCGAAGCGTGAAGCTCGCACACTGCCCAGTCGACTGGTGCATGAGGGCGGGGTGCGCTGTGCTCAGCCGCTTCTCACATCCTGGTCACTGATTGGTTGGTGAGGAGACCGCCAACGCTGATGTGCTTGAATGAACTCTTCGGGGGTTGCTAGGGCTTACCTTCTATTGTCCAGAGGTGAAAACTGACTTGCGTGTCCGTTGATCGCGATTGCGTCGAAAGGAACACTTTTAGGGCGCTTTTCTCGAAACAGTGATTTTCCAGACGTCTCGACATGCTCTCTTTTAAACATTGATATCTCCGCAGCTGATTATTTTTATAAAATGTGTTATATGTCAATCTAAAGCAGAATGATTAGGGGATTATATCGTGCAATTTTCAAATAATCGACCTCGCCCGACTTTAGGATCATTTTGTTGTAGCGGGTCACAAATGGAGTGTTGATGTGTGAATGTCACCGTTAGGTGAAACATTAAGTGAGAAAGGTTATAATTAGAGGTGACTAGGGGTCATAGGGGTCACAAAGACATGGGGGGGGGGAGGGTTGCTGGAGATAACTTTTGAACCCATCCAAGAGCTTTCCACTGCAATGACACCTATTAAGAGGGGGAAAACGCAGACAAAAAATGTGGTGATTATTTTCATGAGTTTTGAAGCATAATTGTATTAGATACTTCCAAAGTCATGTTTATGATGCACTTTGACTTGAAGTTTGTGACATTTTGAAGGCAATAATCATGGTACAGTTATCATCCATAGACATACCACAAACCCTGATCTCTTTAGTCAGAATGTAGGCCCTATATTTATATATATATATATATATATATATATATATATATATATATATATATATATATATATATATATATATATATACATACATCTAAAATGACTATTTCCCATGGTCACTGTAGCAGCATGAGATTGGATAACCAACAATACAAGTTTATGGAGAAAGCGTTCTAAAGGCACAAAAGCTGTGAAGTGCAGAGGGAATCAAATCAACTGGTGATAGCAGCTAGAAATCTATTCACTGCAACTATTAAAGCCCCGTCCGTGATTTTCAAAATGAATAGAAGTATAAGCATCATGTAAGGAAACTCAAAATATAACACAATCTCATTCTGATATGGTGTTAGTGGTCTAGAAATGCTAACAGGAGGGGGAAATTCACATTTCTTGAACAAATTAACAAAAAACAACAAACAGATTAATTAATTATGTGTTGTTTTGCTGGTTATTTGTATTTGCTGGTTTGCTTTCTGTGCATATTGGCAGAAATAGTCCTGTTTATGACTAGAGATCAAATAATCCTGCTAATCCCTTGAACAGTTTCAATTGCTTTGGTGCAGGTCTGCTGCACTTTCATAGGTTGTGCTACTAAGATTTTAGTCCAGCTTTTTGGGCCACTAACCAGATGAAATGAAATAGGCTTGTTATGAGTTAACAGCAATGTTCATAGATGCATAGAGGACTAGTAAACAAAAACAGACAAATTAAGAGAATTTCAAATACTTCATTACATTATCTTCATTACTCTGGCCTGGGCAGGTGTCTTAGATTTTCACAGCAAACAATTTTCTCACAGTCAGACCATTTCAACACCTCATTTTGTGTCTGATCTTGCAGAAACTCTTGAATGAGTTGATGCTCTAATTTCCATCACCAATCGCACCAAGAATCACTTTTTTTTTCATACTTTCATTTGTATTTTGAGATAATTTCATTGCAATAAAACATTTTTCCTTTAAAAGAAACTTCTATATCTACCTAAGTCATAAAAACCTCTAACTTTTTTTTTTTAGAGAGAGAAGGACATCAAATCACATTTAATGATGCCTGCAAAGATTGAGAGTTCCCCTGCTACTTCACCCCAGATATCAAGGGAAGGAGAGTTATAGCCATCTTGGGGCTGTTGAGACATTTGGGGTCATGCTCTGAACTGGTCCCCTTCTCCCCTGGGAGGAAATAGGAGAGAATGTTTGTTTAATTTCCAATTCTGTGTGGTACAACAGAAAAGGGAGGTCAGGATTGGGTTGGGGTTTTTTGTTGTTTTTTCTTCCTCATCTAAGTTTGATTTATATGAGTCTGCAACATGGCATGTTGCTTGTGACAGCTCCGTTCCGTCAGTTTTATCTTTTGGGCGAGATATTGACAGAAGATGTCTCTTCTAAGCATGCATGGCTAGACATACTAGTGTTTGTTTTACTGACTGTGCTCGAAAGTCTTTGGAACTCAGAAACCTTTTTCCCTCTCTTAGCTTTTTTTTTTGGGGGGGGGGGTCTTGATTTGATATGATGGGACTAAGCAGAACATGAAATTTGAAAATCTAGTCCATGAAAACTAAGAGAAATTCTGAGTCATACAGGAAAGAAGACTACATATCTGTTAACAAGAGGACAGTTGTTTTAGGCTTTGCTCGCCCTTGATGATAGTGTTAATTGCAATATTATTAGCTCAGTGCTATTATCAGGTAGTATACTTGCAAGAAGTAAGGAAATCCTGCCTGTATTTGAGATGAAAGGTTTCGTTCAGCAGATGCTTGGGTTGTCTTGCTTGCGGGGAGGTGATTGATAGCTAGCTGAACATCCAGCCAGGATGACCTAGACGGCTTCACAGTGAGGACATCGCTGGTGGAAACCACGCCTCATCCTTTTTCCCCCCAGGGAGACACCTGCAACACCTCACCCCACCAATCCCTGCCCCCTCATAATATCCCCCTCACCCCCCCCCTGGGATTCTCCCTATTTCTGTTGCCGTAACGATGCTCATATTTTAAATGCTGCATCAACCTCCACGCTGCCAAATTAACATGGAAAAATGTATCCCTGAATCTTTCTACAGAATCAGTGCTCCTTGAGATACCCACTTTTAACTCATCTATTAATTCAAATGTTGCAAATCTATTTTAAGAAACCATATTAAAGGAGAAATTTGTTTTCCTGGCGTTACACCTGAAGGTAAGGAGGTGAAGGGGTGGGAAACCAACAGGATGAGAAAAACCAGATCCCCCAGGATGGGACAGATTCTAATTATATCTATTGCACATTTCATCACTGCTCTGTGGCCTTCATTGTCTTCAGTTCTGTTTCCTATGGGTTTCGAAGGGACCTTGCGATAAGCTATGAATGTGTTTCAGAGAGATAAAATGATTAAATTCAGCGGAGCTTTTTTAAGTGTAAGACAACCTTCAGAAACCAGGTATCTTAATCGATGATATCAAGAACTTAATGACTTACTGTCGTTTCCTGCTGTTCATTATCATTGCTTACTCATTGGCTAGAAAGATATAGGGCCTAGTGCCTGAATTACCTTTTTGTAAGGCATGAAGTGTGATTCTACGCTTTGCCTCACTTTATGAACGCGTCATTGAGGATGATATGTTGTTACATCGGTGAAATTAATCAGTTACGGTGAAATAAAGTGGCATTTAAGTGAGCGTTCATAAATCATATAGTGAATCATTCTGCCAGGTGAGGTAAAGTTGTTTCTTGTGGGCAAAAGTTAATGTTTTAGGGAATGTAGTCATGATGATACGATATACAAAGAGCATCGGTGAAAAGATTGTGCAATGATGATAATGATACTGATATTGATTTATTGGTTATCTTAAACATAACAGAAATACCATCATGAGGATGATGATAGTAAGAATGATAGTGATAAGAAGACACTAAAAATATAGTAGTACTAATAGGAATGATAATGTTAATAACATTTAAAAAAAGAAGAAGGGGCAGAAGAGAAGAATTTTAATTGAATATTTTGGTTGTCATCTTATGATGCTGTTCAACAAGTAACCTGTTGAAGACGAGTCCTGAGTATACTCGGGCAGGTATCAATAGGAAATGCATGTTGTAGCAAAATCAGCCCGTCCTCAATGGGTTATTAAAAGTAGAATAAGTTTAGAATATCACTCCCTCTGTAGTGCAGTTTGCAGCGCTTCCATATTTGGGAATATCATGAGTCAGCTGATGTATGCGAAATAAACAATTTGGAGAAAAATTACCTCATGTAACACAATTGCATTGTGCATATTATCTCCAAGGTTGATAATCACCAAGTTTTCTCTAGAAAGGGATATACTTATTTCTCATTACGGGTTCTTGATTATGAAATCGATCACTCACGAAACTGTCTTGCAAGCCTTCCAATTTGCAAAATACTATACTCATGACATATAAAATTTCGATGTTTTCAGTAACTTATGGTGTGTTAAGGAGGAAAAGTGGAATGAATGATATGAAAGAGAAAGTTGCATTCCCATCACATAAACCAAGTGGTGCACTTAAAGTCTACCACCTTAATCCTGGCATCCTTTCATATTTTACAAGCAATTTGAGATGAAGTACAGGAGAAAAGTGAAATTTGATTGTAATTGAGATTTTTTTTCAAATGCACTTGAAACCACCCCTGTAGGTGGTTTCAGAACCTGATCAGATCGAATTGCCTTTGCCATATTCTGTCTGTTTGAACATGGTTTAAATTACACTGAGCTGAAAGGCTGATTGAGGCTACTAGAGGAGGCTTCAGAAACTGGCTCTAGCTTAACCAGTTGAGGACGAGTCCCGAATATACTCGAGCAGGGGTCTATTGGAAATGTGGGTTGTAGCAAAATCAGTCTGTCCTCAATGGGTTAGTGAATGGTCCAGGCATCAGTTGTTAACAAGATGCCCCAGTGTGGCCGTAGACAGTTGTACAAGATAGTTGTAGCAAAATCAACCTGTCCTCTACGGGTTAATAGTAAATGGTCCAGGCATCAGTCGTTAACAAGATGCCTCAGTGTGGCTCAAAGACAGTTGAACAAGACAGGGATTAACATGAGTAGGTAATCAGTTGTAACAAGACAGGGATTAATAGGGATTAGGTAATCAGTTTTTGCAACACAGCTGCTAATTAGTGAAGAAAGTTCTCCAGCTGATTGCAAATTGGCAAAGACAGCAGAGGAAGGGTTAATAATCATGCCATGAGAAGTTTAGTGAGGGAAAAAATACTAAAGTGAAGGAAAAAATGTTCTACTCTAACTTATGAAATACTTGAAATGAATAGTACCATCATACTTTCTAAATTACTTAGATTGGAAGTCAGTCTGTAAGATTGTAGTTGGGGGCAAATTCAAAATTAGACTGAGAAAATAGGTTTACTTCTAAATCTATTAGATGTTGGTTTTTGATATAATTTTGGATTTGTTCGTCATTTCAGTGTAATACCTATTAGGAGTGTGAATGCTGGGAGTCAATAGGGTTAACCCATTCACGTTAAGGACATGCTGATTATGCTCTAACACACATTTCCTGTAGATACCTGCCCAAGTATTCTCGGGACTCATCTTCAACGGGTTAAGGAGATATCTGTGAGCATTCAGATGGTTATTATACTACAAAAAGAAAGATGAACAAGCTACATGCCTGCGTTCCAACAAGATAATGGAGTTAAATTTGGTTTCAAAAGCTTTAAGTTTTTCTGGACAGAAATTACCTTAAATGCACTCAGCAGTTTAACGATTCCTGACGATGCCCATGCGTGATTTTGCAAATTTCAAGGGATAATTTGTCAAGTTTTGGTTTTGATGTAAGTTGAGATACAAAGGGTCATTAACCGCTGCAAAACTCTGCTCCCTTCTGCTCCCTTCTGCTCCTTGTCTAACCATGTCAGACTGGCATGTCAAAGTGCAATCATCTCGATCTTCCGCCTTCATTCATCTATCCTCATTCTTGGAAAAGAGACGAGACAATGGGAAGGGGTTTGTCTTGTCAATTATATCTTCATCTTGGTGCCAATTATCGACCTTCGAAAAGTTTGGTTTTGGAGGGAGGATTCAAGTTGTTTTTGTTTCTTTACATTCTTATTCACCCATCTCTTTGTAGGCAAACGGAGAGATATCAGAGAAGAGGTCGCGACCCCGATCGAGAGCGTCACCAACGCTACAGGGAGACCCCAGATAACACCAGGGTAAGTTCAAGTAGGGTGACACAGCTCTGGTGCCGCCTCTTTGCTCAAAAGTTGTACGATGCTTACAAACACTGCTCCCCTCCCATCTCTGTCGGCCTGTCGATACCAGCACCGCCAGCATACCTGCATGACGTGAGGCCGATCCGATTTCTTTTGGCTCCTAATTTATGTCTTCATCTCATGTTTACATCGTCAGGATTTTTTTTTCTGGTCCGTTTGCCTGATGGTGTGTTGTTGAATGTTCTGCTGAAAGAATGTGAAGTGATGATGAGCGTCTGTGCAGGGCTGAACATGACCACTTGCTTTGTATGATGACCTCCGTGTCTTTATACCAAGATAATGATGCTCACTAGATAGTGTATGATTATTTGTATGAAGGGATGCTTGAGTCCATATCATGAGTGGCAATGATGATAATAAAGAATTTTTGTTGACATCTGTAGCTGTTCTATCTTGAAAACAGACACTTATTGCTCCATGCCAGTTATCTCATGTCTGTAAAGTTTGTTTACCAGTGTATACATGTTTGAGTCTGACAGAAACATATGAGCCCATGCTCCAAGGTTTTGGAATTTCAGTCTTGGGCTTTTGTCTGGTTATGAGAAGAGAATTTCATAGCCTCCAGGGTAAGGGTTTCTCCTCGGGCAGGCCATGAACAACAGCAACAATAGCCGAAATGAGATTACTGCACAGTGGCTTGTTATTATATGACATTTTCCGGGTGAGGTCACGGAGTGACCCAGTTGATGCAGTCCATGAATGGGTGCCTGTGTGTGGTAGCGGTCCTGCAGATTAAGGTACCCAAAGATTGTGACGACTTTGGCCCAGGCACTTCCCATTACCAGACCCCACACGCATACCAACTCTAAACATCATTGATGTACGTTTGATAGGTACCGCAGGTGTCATTATACCTCCTCCTCTTCCTCCTCTTTTACTTCCATAATATTTTTCTCCCTTTTCCCTCTCCTCCTCTTGCTTTTTGGAGATCCTCATCACCTTTTTCTGCTCTCTTCCTCTTCCTTTACCTCTGGCCTCATCATTTCCGTAACATTTGCTCCTGCCGCAGTTGCTCCCATGGAATATCTGCACACTACGCCAAACATAAATTCTACCCACAAACATAACCCTAACCCTGATCATAATCTTCACATCAAATTAAACCGAATACCCATCACATCCCTAACCCTGAGTCCTTGGAGAATATAAGACCAGAGCAATTGTCATGGGAGCAAAGGTCATGTCACCAGCCCTCATCATCGCTATTCTCTTCCTCTTCTTCTAATCCTTCTCTATTACAATTATCTTCGTCATTATTATCTTCCTATTCTTCTTCCTACTCATCTCTCTGTTCTTCCTTTTTCTCCTCCTCTTCCTCCTCTTCATTTTCTCATTTTCTTCCACCCATTATTTCACTTTCTGTCTGAATCTCACTGCATCTCAAATCATATGAGACTTTTAAAGAGACTTTTAAAGGATAGTTTTAAAGACTTGTAAAGGGAACTTTGTGCTGGGTGTTGCTGCATGTAAGTGCCAGTGTCATGGTTTGCCTTTGAATATTCATGATGTATGAATGCATAGGGTGCTGTTCGTTATTCCGAAGGTTCGATATTCCGAAGGTTCGCTACTCTGAAGGTTCGTTAATCCGAAACACACAAATTCCCTGTACCCAGAGGTTCGTTAATCCGAACATTTGTGGCGTTATTCCGAAGGTTCGTTATTCCGAAGATTTGTTCATCCGAAAATGAAATTCGGAAAAACGAACCTTCGGAATAACGAATCTTTGGACTGAAGAGCCTTCGGATAACGAACCTTCGGAATAACGAGCTGTAACCGAATGCATAAGCTTACAGGAATAAGAGTATTCAGAAGTCAGTGAGTTGATGACAATTTTCAAATTTATCATTACAAGCATACACCACACAGTATTTTTTTAGAAGTCAAGTAGCCCCATATAAGTCATATGGACCTTTTATCCCTCACTTCACAGTGACGAACATTTTCAATGCAAGCATATAGTCACAGAAGAAAATTGAACTTTTAAAAACTGTGCTCATGTTGAGTCATTACAATACTCAGCTCATTTTTCCTTTCTTTTTTTCATCACAAAGTTTGAAAGGACTCTTGATTAAGCATCACTCTTTCTCAGTAATGTTTGTAACTCGAGATTATGCAATTTCAGAGGTTTTCTTTGAATTGGTAGATGCACTCAGCTTTTAGATTATTTCCAGCACCAGCAGGGGTGCAAATCTTACACCAGTTCTCATACCCTCCCCCCTCCCACCACTTCCTTTTGAATACATGAACAACATTCGGCACATTGTATGTACCTGCTAGAAAGAAGATGTGCCCTATCCATTTATCAGCTGATGTCTTTACCATCTGCACTCGGCTGCTGGAACAGGGGGGGGGGGGGAGTCAAATTTCCGTCACATGTAGTTGATTTGGACAGAGGCACGTTTCGTGGAATAATGCACACCGCCTGTTGATAGTGTCTGCGTCATAAAGTTAAAGGGTCTATAAAGTGGGGAGATGATATATTGGGATGGTTGGCATAGCTTGGAATGTATTCAGGAATCCCAGTAACACTTTGGAAAATGCTCACACAACACACAACAGGCTCTTGCAAACAGCCTGATATGGAGAGAATTGTCTAGCATTATCGACTTCTTTAGATCAATCTCCTCGTCTCTGCAAAAGGATTCATACTGTGGTTTGCTTTGGTGCACATATGCACCGATAGACAGTACTGCAGGCTACTCCCATTATAACAGAGTCCTCAGAACCAACAATGTCCTTTCATTATATCAAAATTTTGTTATAGCTGAACGATAAAGTATACAGAGATGTGTCGAGGATGATTTTTGGACATTCATTTCCATTTTGTTGTAACAAGAATTTCATAATTTGTTGTGACCATGATCGTTTATAATGGGAGTGCACAGTATCGCAGTATCTGCCATACCTGTTCAACACTCATTCTGAAAGTCTGTACAGAGGTAAAAATAAAGGCTCTTACCCTCATTCACAGATTACTGTGGGTGTGTGTGTGTGTGTGTGGGGGGGGGTCATAAAACACCCAACCCATCCCTTGCTTAGATGTTATGTTAGATGACTCTGTGAAGATTCTTATTCTGTAGACACCCACTTCAGCTCGACATTAGGTATTGAGAAATTCCTCCCAGATATCCAGAGTTAGAGTGGTTTCTCGCTTCATTGTCAAGTGCTAATGAAATGTGAGGCGAACAGTTTTCAGAAAAGGTTTGAGGCAAAAGTGTGATTTATCTCAAACCGCTTTAGTTAGAATTTGACTTTGATTTAGGGGGTCAGAACTTGCCCAATTTTCAACGTCAATTCCCTAGATGCCTTCCCCCATCCCTCTGTCTCTTGTCTGATGCTGGGACGTTGCGGTCTTGTCAGTCATGTTGAGATGTCCTTGTTATCTTATCCGCCATTATCTTTGATGAGCCAAAGTGACACAAGGACAGACAGGGTTTCTCCCAGACTTTCAAGTCTCCCGGTCTCTCTCTCCTCCTCCCCCCCCCCCCCTTGTCCCCCTTTATCTGATCAGTGGCGGATCCAGGAGGGAGCTGGGCGCACCCACCCCTTTAGTTTTGTTAAAACGAAAGAAATAAAAAGAAAACTAGAGATTGTAATTTGTCATCACTGACAAATTAAGGTGATCCGATTTTTTCTTTAATCAATGATTCGAGTCCTGATAGTGCAAAGTCTCAGCTACAACATATTAAAATCTTAGAGAAATTCACCGAAGCATAAGTAAGATAGTGCTCGATAAAGAGTCATGTCAATTTTCATATCTAAAAAATTCCCTCCCATAGAGATAACACGTCATAGCGAAGATAGAAAGAGAAGTACATATGACCTTTGACCCCACTTTGCACAGACAAGATGGCATCTGAGCAAAAAGTGGTTATTTTATGAAATGATCCCTGTAACATGGTCTCTACGTGTGCAATATATGGGAAAGATAGGACATGAATTCACCAAGATACAAGATGAAACATTTATGACCTTTGACCCTAATTTACATACCCAAGATGGTGTCTGATCAAGTAGTTGTTATTTTATGAAATAATGTACGTGACACGAACTAAACATGTGCAAAATATGGGGTTGATAGCCATTGTTGTTATTGATCTATTGCACAGAAAGTAGACTTGAAGAAAGAAAAATAAAGAAAAAATGAAGTTATTTTACAGAAATTTGAAGAAGCTTTAAAAAAATTAGAAAAAGATAAAGTTAGGAAGGGAGAATAAGACTAACTAAAGAAAAAGAAGAAAAAAAGTGTTAAAAAAAAGTTTAAAAAAAAATATTGGCAGGGGTGAGCCTCGAACCGGGGACCTTAGGATTACGAGTCGGATGCGCTATGCACTGACCTATTTCATCCTCCATAGGCCCTGTGTATTAAGCAAAATGACGCTGCATCGAAGCCAAGTGCCAATTTTAGCCAAGTTTTTCGACGTGATGCCGATGGCGTATGAAAAAATGGAGGGCACACTTACGATAGCCCAAAGTCTTAGCTACAACATATTAAAATCTGGGAGAAATTCACCGAAGTATAAGTGAGCTAGTGCTCGGAAAAGATAGTCGTGTCAATTTTCATTTCCAGAAAAACTGTACTCTCATAGAGATAACACGTAAACTGGTCAAATTTGACAAGATTACATTCAATCCATTTTCACGAGGTGATGCCGTCATCCAATCAAAATGTTGTTATTATATTAATGAAAGAGCATTTCATAAGCTACTACATACTGAAATCTGGGTGAAAATTGGCGAGGAATTAGTGAGATACGCTCGAGTGAACTTGAAATTTGATGACGTCATTTTGAAAATTAACTTTTTTTTACTTTATTAAGAAATTTGATATCTTTTAATCATTTTGCCAGCAACGCCAACCCATAAAATGACACGTACAACTCATCAGCTTTCAGAATATGTAAAGAAAATGGGGGGTCATCGTCCATCCTGACGAGTAAAATCGGATTTAAAATTGGCGGTTTTTTGGCATAGTTGCACTGTATATCGCCATTGACGCGCGCGCGGAATTTCAACTTTGACGGGCCCGTATGACGTCATATTGAATCGGATTGACTTGAAACTTGGCAGAAATATTCCTTGACATTTCAGGCATCCGATAAGTGTGAAAAAACGGGAAATTTCTATGACATACGAGCAGTGCGTGCGCATATGCGCGCGCGCGTACGCGTCCGTCCAATTTTTTCAATTTTTCAAAAAATGCTCTAAATGGTCTGAAACGTGTGCAAAAAAATTTTGAGCTCGATTGGAGTATGCAAATATTTCAACGCGCGCGTACGCGCACGTTTTTAGAGAAAATATGAATTTTGAGAATATGAGTAGAATGCGCATAACTTGAAATATATGTGACCCAAATTTCATTGAAAAATTCCATTCCATTAATTAGATATGATTGAGAATGTGTTTTCATATAATGACGTCATAGTGACGTCACGGTCAACTGATCACAATGATACATTAGATTTGTTGTCTTTAGGACATGATGCATACATGATATAATTTTGAAATTGATAGGCAGAGTACTTTCTGAGCTAACTTCTGCACAACTTTTGGGGAGAAATAAAGAAATAAATAAAGAAGAATAAAGAATCAGTACAGATACAGAAGGTGATCCGAGAGGATACTCGGATCACCTAAAAAAAGGGGAGGGCTGTGTGTGCCCCCCTTTAATTTTGTAAAGGTGCCCCCTCTTTACAGAATTCCTGGATCTGCCCCTGATGGTGGATACTGCTGCCTCCTTTGGCCATGAACGAACCTCCCAATGTTTACAACCTTGGAGTGACCTCAGACTTGAAACGATTGGAAGTGATCAAGAAGGGGGGCAGGCAGGTGGTGGTGTGGGGTGGGGGGGGGGGGGAGATCCAGGATGGTAGGAGGTGGTGGAGAGGGGCAGTGTGGATGGAATAAAACAAAGATTGAGAGCCAAGAACTAGAGCAATTCTGAAGCGTGTCTAGAAAGATGACTCTCTTCTGCTGCTGATGTTGTTGATAATCATCAGATGACTCGATTAGAATCAATTCTGTCTGAATATTTCTTGACAGCCTTGTCGAAATGGCATCTGACGATTATGATGATTGTATTTGTCATGATGAGATCTTTATTACATCTGATTGACAAATTGCCCTTCATCGATGTAGATAAGCACCAATTATTAAGAGTTGCAGTAATAGTAGTAGTAGTCAAGTTTATCATTTCATTTTTGTTTTATAGTCACACAATTCTATCACATTTGATGTACGTGTACGTTTACCGATACCTGCAACAGGTTGGATGTGCAGGGATTGAGAAAGTTCACTGCTGTTAGAGTGCAGACCTGCCAACCATTCTGGAATTCGGAGGAAAGAATCTGAATTTTGACCATCCCGCACTCTTGTTTCGATATGGTTCTCCTATTTTTCTCGAAAATTTTACGTCACACTCTCATAGGAAATGCTTTTCTTTCCTGTTTCTGAGCAAAATCATCCCTATTTTTCCAATTAGACAGGTTGGGAGGTCTGAGAGGGGATGTGTAAATCCTCTTTGAGTTTCAAGTATACATAAAAATGAAGAATTTTACAAATTTCTCAGAATATCTATAATCTAAGATTCCATGGAAATTTTCACAAGCATCTCCTGACGTTGCAGATGAGTGACAATGGTGGCATAAGAATATTGTGGAAGTTTAGTGAATATAAACCAGTTTTGTGCGCAATTCATATGCAAATCTTCGTAAATAACAGTGGGACTGGGCCATTAACTCAATTCCATTCAATTCAATTCTATTCAATTCAATTTTATTAAACTCCTGGATTGATATGTTGTTATTGGAAAAGGACTGTTATTCAAGGTATTGTGAGGACGATATCAATGCAATTCCTCCCCTCCCCCCACACACACATACACACAGTGCATTTTGTAAGTGATGAGATGGTTTATGAAAGTTGGCAGGTGGCTATTGGAGAGGTCACATGACACCATTCATGTCTTGGCCACTGCGCTCTTGTGATATGATGGCATCTCGTCTTTAGTCATATCACCTCCTTTGCAAAATTTCCCAGAATTCCAAAAGATCTTCTTTTTTTTTCATAAAAGGTTGCTTCTAACATAATTGTGTAAGTCAAAATGCATTCTTGCTAATTGCAGAGATAAATTAAATCATAACTTGATAATTTTCTCTGTTGGAATTTGATTGATTGATTGATTGATTGATTGATTGATTTGAATTTATTTTAAATTTGTATTAAAACAAACACAGCTGACTTTAATGATGACCAATGAGAAGCATTTTTTCTTTATTAATGTACCCCAAAAAATGGAATTTGTCAATGAAAGATTGGGATATCTTTAAAGGTAGGGAAGAAATTTGCTGAATATTTTATAATAAACGTTTGATTCCTCACCCCCCCCCCCCCCATCTCCATTTGCCATTGAAAGCATTGATTGGGTTCATGTACAGTGGCGCGAAGAAAAGGGGCCGCACGCTTTGACAACGACACAGAACCGCCCGAGGCGTGTACACAAAGTTGACATAATTGTGTTGCCATTCGTGCAGGTTGTGTAAACACTGGGGCATTCACAGTATTGTTGGGATATTTTCCATGAAAACAGGATCATTTTGATTTTACAAATAGCAACACTGCCAAGAAAATGCATGGCAGCCATGAATATCTTCTTTTAAAAGATTGGAAGGTAGAGGTGTCCTTCCCACCCCTTCGTCCCGGATTGTAGTTTATGACACCCCTCTGTTGGTGTCTCTGTCAATATGGATTTTCTTGAAATTGATGAATTTTATCCTTTTTTGGTGGCACAAGACTTGTGATCCTATTCTTGTTGTCCTTTGCTGTTGGACATGAAATAATGAATGACACCATTTTACCAACTAATTCTACATATTGGTCAAATAGGAGGAATAAGGTCCAGAAATCTCTTGCATTCAGTCATCTTGATGAACCTTCTGGCTCTCATAATACATTCACACTCAGATGTTTCACTAATGGAAACAATCAGTCATGAATTTATGTTACCAATGAGGTACACTTTGATCACAAAAGGGCTCGCGGAACAACTTGATAGGGTGATATAAGGTGAAAAACTTTCCCAGAAGAAAATGTACACGGCAAGAAATGTTCAACCTGTATTCAAATTCTAACATTTGATTGATTGCCAAGGAAACATTCAGGAATTCCTTTAACATCAAGAAATGGGATATTTGCATCTGTTTCCCAGCCACAGGTTGAACCCTTTCGGATCAACTTCTGCTATCAAGTTTGTCCAGGTTTTTGTTTGTTTGTTGGTTGGTTGGTTGGTTTTGTTTCTCCACAAGGAGTAGCAGTGGTGGTTAAGATGGTGATGATGTTCATGGTAATGATGTTGAGGAAGATGAGAAAGGGAAAATGATAATTATGCACAGGATCATAATAATGGTTAAGGTTAAGATGCAAGGATGATAATACTGATGGACCTGATGGAGATGGTGAGGAGGCAGTAAGATAGTAGTAATAGTAAGATAGTAAGATAACTTTAGCTGCAATTAGGTGGGAGAACCTTTCTCACTTTTCATTGGTAGCAGTGCTAGCAGTGGTAGTGACAACGATGATGGTGATGATGATGATGATGGGATGGCAGTAATGATCACTGACAATTATCATTATGATATTGACATTCAAGGTCTCCATGACGATGATGATGATGATCATCATCATCATCGTCATCATCATTGTGATGGAATGGCAGTAATGATCATTGACAATTATCATTACGATATTGGCTTTGGCAGTCTCCGTAATGATGATAATGATGATGACGATGATGATGATAATGATGGATGGCAGTAATGATCATTGACAATTGTCAGTGTGATATTGGCATTGGCAGTCTCCATGACGATGATGGTGACGGTGACGAGGATGATGAAGATGCTACTTATATTGAGCACGTTATGATGCCAGAAGTCTACCCTGCCAAATGTGAATATGAGGAATGAGAGAAGAATGATGACTTGAGGATGATAGTTTTCAAAGGCAATAGTATGAATGGTGGCAAAGATGATGACGATCATGTTAGGGAGCAGGAAGAGGAAATGTCTGAAGGTGGTGATTATCAGTGGTATCGTGGTAGTGGGTGTGGTTTATATGTAGATGATGGTGATGATGATGATGATAATGGCACTAACTGTCTCATAGAGTTGTAGCCCTAGCCTGTCAAATGTCTTACCATCATTAGTGATTTGACGGATTCATGAAAATAAAACTAAGCTTGATACAACTTGTTTCCATACCTTACTCCTACAGGAACGGCCAATGCACGAGGTAAAAACTTTTTTCTTCAATTTGCATCTTTTAACCATTTTGGGTAGTATTTCAAAAATCATCTCAGTGAATCTTTTGAATAACAAAGAAGTTATCATTCTTAACTCCCTGCATGCTGACCCCGCGGCCCTACCCTCTTCCCCCAATGATCACACCCCTGCAACATCATCAGACCCCGCTAGAGAATCCTGTGGAGGAACAGGACCAGTCCCATCCCAGCGAGGTGGACCTGGGCCTAGACCTGACAAGTCTGACCCGGTCCCCGACGCTGACTAGCATTTACGAGGAGGAGTACGACAATGCCTCCTACGAGCATGATGAGGGGGAGGTTGATTTGGGTGTGGAGGGCACGACGGCACTCGAAGACGGCGCGAAAGAGTCTGAGGTTTGCATGAAGCGTGATGACTTAGAGTTCCAGCTTGCAGATTTTCTAACCATATGGTTGAGTGATGGATTGACTTTGCTGTGACTAACATGTACTCTTGACACAGTAAAACAGAAGAGAATAGAAGAGTTGTCTTGATACATTATCATTTTTAATTTCCCTTTGTCAAATTTCAAACAGTCAAGACAGTTTGATTTGATAAAGTCACAGAACAATGAGGCCCCGACAGTGAGTTTGTACAACTTTAAAAAGTGTAAGCTTTTTTTTTCAATAACAAATAATTTGTCCCATTTTATTCACAAAATCCTATCACATTTAATAGTGGTAAAGAAGACTGGCCTTTATGTATTTACAAGTATGCAGGTATTTGCCATGAAATGAAGATGCTGTCATACATGCAGATTTAGTATTCTTAGCACAACAGGTTAAATGACAAATGCTATAGCAAGAATGCTTCGTAAAAACCACTAAATTCTTAATTTCAGAGGATTTATTAGCCTGAGAAAACTTAGTATCTCAGTCAATAGTTACTTAGACTTTTTGCAGTGAACATAGGGAGATTGTGTGGCAGAAAGTGCAGTGTTTTTTCTGGTGACAATGCCGTGTGCATCACAAGTGCTTGTGGTTTGTGTGAAAGTTTTCTTGAGCCAGAAAAAACTGCTGTGCTTTGGAACATGTCTGTTTATATGGTGATGAATTGGAGTTCAGGTGTGCAAAGACTTAAGTGGTTGTTGTTGTTTTTTTCTTCCTGGTAAGTCACTTCAACATCTGTGTTCTGTTGGTGGAATGTATATATATCACCATGAATTCCTGTGTCACTGATACTAAGAAAGATTTACAGTAAAACAAAATTCTTTGAAAAGATTGTAATTTCACTGCCTTATATGCGCACATTTTTTTTTCTCAAAAGCAGCCAGTATTGTAGACATTGTTTTTCATCTAAATTCATTAGTAATGGCAATAAACGCTTGTCTAGACAATAACCGCACAAACAAAAGTTCATGGTGATTTTCAACAGGTAAAATTCATTTCCGCACACACACACACACACACACACACACACACACACACACACACGCACAAAGACACAGTACTCACACTTACAAAACGGTTACAAAATCAAGTGGTTTTCCAAGAGAGGGAATGAGAATTTTTTCATGCACTTTGCTTTATATGGTAATGCACTTATCGTTACCACGGAAACGTGCCAATCGCCTTGACTGGGATGGCTGTCTCTGTTTCCGGCGACCCACACGTCTTTCCTGACAGAACGACGCATCTCTCAGTGATTACTGGTTTCCAGCGAGACTTGGGACCGTTTTCACACAGGTCAAGAAACATAATTGCAGTGCTGAATTATAATTACGATTAATTTCACAATTAGATTGAATGTCCATACACATGGCCGAAGATGGCTACGCTGACTCTTGCAGAGGAGAGGAGGTGTGGCTTTTTCCAATTTCCCATCAATCACTCTTGAGCTGTAAGGAGTGCAGTTTTTCTGCAGAAAGGTTCAAAGGTCACCATACACTCTGCCCCCCCCCCCCCCCCAAGAAAAAAAAAAAAAAAACAGTTTAGAGGTCAGTCCATACAACTGTTTCCTTCTGGAGAAACATCGAGGGAAAAACACCTCCGGACCATCATTTTAAGTACAATTTGATCACCTCCGTGATTCCAGTTTGCATACACACAGTCAAAATGCATCACTTGATTTCTATGATTCCAGCGATGCATCACTAGAATCGTGATTTAAATTACACTCCCTCGGTTCGTGTGAAAACATTAACCTTTGTCTGCAGTACTTGTGGACCGACGACGATGAAGCGGGAAGGCGTTGAGGAAGAGGATCATAGGTGGCCAGGAAGTTTGGGAGGTTTTTGCGGCCAGAAAAATAAGGAAATATCTCTTCCTCTTTCTGACTGGTTGTCTGTCTGTTTGTCTGTCTGTCTGTCTTTCTCTTTCTCTTCATCTATTATTTCTAGTCACCACCGTGGGATAATATTGCTATATTTCCTGTTCTCCCTCTCTCTGTCTGTCTATCTGTCTCTCTCTCTCTTTCCATCTATTAATCTATTTATCTTCATATCTATTTAATCTATCTATCTATCTCTCCTTTGCTTATATATAGATATGAATATATATAAATATATAATATATTATATATATGTATATATTCCTTTTCTATCTCTCTCCTTTTTCTCTTTGTTGTGGTTGTACAATGTGTGCAAGTTGTGTAGGATGTAGGTAAAGACAATGAATAAAAATGGTTCAATATTCGGGAAGTCCAAGTTTTCACCTATGCGTACTAGCCAAAAGCAAATAAATGTACAATGTTTGTGTGTTTATTTTTGTTTTTGCATTTGCAAAGTGCTCAAAACTCAGACACAAACTCTTTCCTTTCTTTTTCTCTGTCTAGCTTTGTTTTTATTTCTTTGTCTCACTGTATGTCTTCTCACATTTCATTTTTTTTTTCTCCTGTGTCTAATCTTATTTTGTCCATATTTATCTGGCTTTTTCTATTGATCCTCTTTATCTTCATTTTAATCTCTCACTTTACTGTTGGAATTTGTTCCTGTGTATATGGAGGGATTATATTATATTAATTGATATATATATGTATATATATATATATATATATATATATATATATATATATATATATATATATATATATATATATATATATATATATATATATATATATACATATATATATATATATATATATATATTTATATATATATATGTGTGTGTGTGTGTCTCACTTTCTGTGTCTCTTAGTGCCTATCTCATCTCCCTCTATCCATTAATGTGTGTATGTTTCTCTTTGTTGTTTTTTGTGTGTTTGTATGCCTACAATGTCTGAGCTATCTGTTTCTCCTGCTGTTTATATGTTTTAATCTCTTTTTCTCACTTGTATACCTCTCTGCCCAACTCTCTCTCTTCCTCTTCCTCTTTATATCTCATTCCTTTTCTATCTCTATCTCTCCCTCTTTCTTTCTATCTCTTTCTCCGTCTCTCTATCTCAGTCTCTCTCTATATGTCTCGCTGTTTGTATGTCTGTCTCCCGCTGAGCTGGCCGGGCCAAGCTGGTTCTGAGGAAGTGATAAATGTCACGATTGCATGCAATCGCCCAGTGTAAGATAATAATCAGGTCGGTCGCTGCAACCTGTCCAGACATTGTGCAGCTTTCAGTCCATATTGTCTGGACTGCGGATTGAACCTGACTCACGGGCTAGCAGAGTTCATGGAAAAGAAACTTGGCCTACAATTACTGGCGTGGGGTCACGTCTGAAATGAGGAAAATTTCCAGCCACTGCCCATTTCCCCTTCATCAATCTTTTTTTTTTTCAATTAATCCTTTACTTTATTTTGTGCCTATAATACAGATATATTTACCAATAATTTTCATATCAATTTTTCAGCAATTTCCTGCGAGATGAAGCCACCATTATAAATCTGTTCACATACTTTCTCTTTTTCTCTGTATGTTGTCTAGACTCTTACAAGCATTTCCACTTTGTCACTCCAGTAAGTTTGGTAAAATTTGGATATGAAGAAGTTGATCTTGATAATGAATGCGACCACAAAGTTGGAAATGAAACCATCTTCTAGTGAATGATCATGTTTTCAGTACCCTTAAAAGAATGGGCTGCAATGGCTGTCAATGATGATAGGAAGAAAAAAAGACTGAAAAAAGTAGACAAAAACTGGAAGACATTCTAAAATTACTCAAACAAGATCATGTGTCACACATGTAACATCAATCGTGATTAAACATAACTTTTGAATTGTTTTTTCATTTTAGTGAAAGTGTCTTTCATGATTGCATTTGGTTCATGTGAAAATGAATAATGTTTGTGACTAGAGTATGTCTCACCACATAGAATCTAGGAAAGCGTTGCCATGGTGTTGCTGTTGTTTTTATAGGGGGGATGTGTTTTGGGCCAAACGGTTCCTATGTGCAGGAAATCATTATTGGTGTCAAAAGTTTATGAAAACCTTCAATTGATCAAAACATTTGTTCCTGATAGATTCATGTAAACACTATCATTTTTTCTCTCTCTCTCACACTGGTGGAAGAACCTGCGAAAAGTCGTCAAATCCATCCTGTCAGAGAGAAGAAAAAAAATCATCATTTCCTCATTTTTTCCTCAACTCGGAAGACCACTTACCATCAGCCTTTCAATCAATTCAACCATTTGTTCTCAATGTATAACTGAACAAAAACAGCATTTGTTCATTCATTGGAATCTATTAAGTGTAAATCTCAAATGTATGTCCAGCATTTGGCAAACTCTATCTGTATGGCTGTTAACCTGAGGTCCTGAGATGAACTTCAGAAAAATACAATTCTCTTGCTGCACTGGAATTGTCAGATACTCTTGTGTTCTGTGCACATCCAGTTTGTAGATTTTACCATTTAAACATCTTTATGTATTTATTTTCAACATGTAACATTCAAATAATTTTCATTGTTTTTTTTATTGTGCCAGCAAATCTATTTGTTTATGTCTGTCTGTTTGTCTGTCTGTCTGTCTGTCTGTTTGTCCATGTCTGTTCATATCTGTGTGTGTGTATTGTATGGTCTCCTTAACCTTGTTAATGCTGCAATACTTAAGATGTTTATGAGGTTAATGTTTGCTCTGATGGATCCATGACATCTTTGTCGGCAAAAGTCTCAGAAATAGATGTTTTCAAGAGGTTTATATTAGACAAAAAATGTCAGTGAAAGATGTAAAAACCGATGCGAAACAACAGAGCACTGAGAGAGAAAGAGAGAGAAAAGAGAGAGGGGCAAACTAGAAAATATATCCTTACTACTGTATGCATCATTCCTTTTTTATTGATATTATTTGAGGGAATTTCACAAGGTCAAGTGATGCTCCCAAGTTCAGCGACACGCCAAAATATTGCATACCGTAACAAAGAATGCACCGCACATCATCTCTGGGATGGGAAATTGCTAACTTTACTTCTTGATAGAGAATGTTCTTACCCCTCTTCTGTTGCTGTAGTTCTCCATTGAAAATTTAACCACAAGCACATTTGTAAATATGTGGCAGATGCAGTACCACATACTACTACAATATATTTGCTGTGTGTGTAATTCTGAAGTGGGGCAGATAGGACTTAAAACACATCTGACTAACATCACTCCAGTTTGCTGTTGCACAAGCATGTGTGGTGTGCACAAAACTGACGTGCACATGTGATTGTGAATGTTTTCTGAGTTTTGGAACTTATTGAGCAGCTTTATGATCTTATTCAAACATATTTGAGTGCATGAAGAAGTGACTGTTGTTTTTGAATGCAGAATGATCCTTGGTCAGTCTGGTGATACCTGAGAGGCATGGAAAGAAGCAGTGTGTAAACCTTGTAGGAAAAGTGAATTTTGTCAGCAGTTGAAGCAAATGCAAGACAAAATGAAACATTTTCTCCAAATGGGTGTTAAGTGGTTGAAGAAATCCAAAGGAGGCCCGAAGGAGTTTACTTTAGAGAGGTATCTAGCATATTGCCTCGTCACTCAACATCTCCATCATCCTAATTGGTCGACTAAGGTTGGAGTGACTTGCAGTCTATACATACCCCTTCAAAACACCCCACCCCTTACCCCACCCCTCTCTTGATCCCCTCCCCCCACCCACCCATCTCCATCAGGTCCCCTTCCCTTTCCCTTCCCCATCACAACTCGCCGCTCATCCACTCTCCTCTATCCTGGGGAGGAAAAAAAAAATGTTGCCATGGCAACCGTGTCCTCTATCATCTCCACCCCCCTAGTTTCATTTCCTGCCCCGTCCGTAACCTCTATCTGTCTTGTCCAATCACCCGCCTCCGTCTCGGTCTCTGTCCAGCTTTCCACGTCCAACCGACTCTGATCATCCTATCTCCCCATACGCCCCCCCCCCCCCAAACACACCCCACCCCACCATGATTTGCACATCTTTTGTCCTTTCAATCTACCTTTTCACCAATATAAACCTCACCCAAAATATCGTGTCCTCGGATCCTCGTGTTCACGCTTTTATGATTACACATTCACAAATACACACACTTATAATACACATTTATGTCCATTTAGTAATATTATTTGAATGTTGTTTTAATTCACATAATATCAAGCATACAGTTTTTTTTTAATGTATTCTTTTAAAGAACAGCATCTATTCTAAATCCTGCTTGCCCTCATATTTTTTTTCTTTTATAGTGGTTCTTATCCCTTTTTACTCATTTTGTGTTCCTGCTTTATTTTCTCTCCATTTTTCTTTGTTGTATTTTGTTTGTATTCTTATCGTTTTTGTTCCCATGTTCTTTTCTACTTCAGTTTCACTTTTGCTTATCTTGATTTTTATCTTCCCTTTCATTTCAGTTGCTGTATGCCTGAAGTATATGGGCATATTTCTATGACTCCATATAACATTTCTAAACTCATTTCCAAAAGTAAAATATTCAAGCACACATTATTCTTGAGATGCAACACATGCACTGAGGCAAGATGTGAGTGCATCCTTTGTTTGTGCAATGCCTGGTTTAAAGGGAATCGTTTGTATCAACGTCGTGCGACGCAATGCCCGGTTTTTTAAGGGAAGCATTTGTATTAACGTCATGCGACACTGTGTTTCTTAATTCGCTCCAGGCCATTGAGATGTCGGACATTCGGTACCGAGAGCGAGATGTGGAGAGAGGGCGGGGCAGCTCGATGGATAGAAGAGACCGGGTAAGGATGGTCCGCCGGTGACAGTGACTGTCGCTCGTCAAAACTTCCCAGAGATTGAGTACACTCCCCTCAAGTGTTATCGATTGCATTGTGTGGGTGTGGTGTGGTTTGTGTGTCACTTACCTGAAGATTTACTGGCATCAGAGCCTGGCTCGTGTAGACTTTGTAGCATATTATTTCGGAGGAACGCATGTCACCACCACTGAAATCATTTTGAATGAGTTCATTTCCCATCCATGACATCGTTACCAGTTGAAGTGAATGCTGAATGGTGTGTGTATGTGTGTGTTTTTCCACTTCTGGTGTTGATTTACTTAAAGGACATTGCGACTAATTGCATGACAAAACCATGAAGTCAAGATTTCCCCGACACATTGAAGAAAGGCAAATGAGTGACATGAAAATGCTACAAATGTTTGATGATTTTACACTGCTCAAGTCTTTTTTTTTTTGCACAGATGATAAATTGCAATGAACAGTGACCAAAGTTTTGTCAATATCTCCCCCAAAAATAATGCAAGAATTGTCAATTTTTGTGTGTTTGAGACCATTCATGTCTTATAATCCAAATATCTTGTATTTTACTGCATATGGTAATATTTATACTTTGTGTCGTACTTTAACTTGCTTCATTCAAACTTGTCATTATGTATACTTTCTTTTGGTCCGACCCAGTGCTTTGATGCAATTTTTGCACAAATATCCCATCACTTTTCATATTAGTCTTAAGACAGACTAATCACAAATGCTTTAAACAAAAAAGAGGGCAGATCTTTTGCAAATGTTGACTTTGCCAAACAGAGATGCATGTTTGCAAATTTCAAAGGAGAAGGAAAGATTAAAAACAACTCATACCTTTTTATCTCGACAAGTGCAACATGACTTTACATGTAGATGCTATTCCTTCGTTGATGCATCTCAAAATAAACTTTGTATTTAATCTCAGAGAGGCTGAACTTTTCATTAAGTGTTTGTTCACGTTTCTGCCCAACGTCGCTAGATCATTATCGTGGAATGATCATAACAGTGAATGTTTTTATTGACATTCTTTCTGCAAGCGTAATGTAGTCATGTTGTGATATTGCAGACAGAAATGCAGCCAAGACTATTACGATAAAGGGCATCTCACATGCCTTGATAGGTTTTTCGATATTTGTAGAATATCTGACCTCACCGAAAAAAAAAGAAAAAAAAGACACGTTTGACAGGCTTGGTGTTGCTGATGATGCTTTTTGTGTCAGAGAAAATAAGAAGGAAAAATAAAATGTGGAGATGTTTTCACATGACTAATTTATTTTTATTTGTTGTTTGTTTAAATATGATACTATAACGCTTAAACATGTCCATTTTCTGTTTCTTTTTTTTTTTTGCCAATGAAAAGTATTTTTGTTGCCAATAAATCTGTTCTCACTACGCACACTTTAATGCATGAGCTGTGGAGAAGTCAATAGCAGTATACAAGCCTACCACAAGCCGAGTGTGTCGAGTCGGCTTTTTCAGTTTCTTTTTCATTTGCACTATGTAGGTGTGTTTCTCTTGTCAGCTTGTATCATTTTGTGCTTGAAATAATCAAATGTATATTTCATTTGTCCTTGTTTTTCATTACTTCTCTTTTGATTTCCCCCGAGAACAATTGTTTGATTTGTTTTCGATGTCAATGATTTTGAATTTGATTATGAGTTTTTCATTATCATTTCTTTTTGTTTTGCTTTTCTTTAAAAAAAAATCAACTCTTTCTAATTACACTCAAAGCATTCCTTGGACAAGCATGCCACACAGTATTCACACAACACTGGGGGTGGTCATCCACCTTCCTCTCAATCCGATTATAGTCTGGCCAGGGGTGGGGGAGGTCAGGGCCGGGACAGGGCACGGCCCCGATCGCGGCATTCCGTCGCTACCAGTAGCGATGAGGTGCCGTTCTCTGAGCGTGGGGAGTATCGCGACAGTGAGGACAAGCGTCGCTCTCATAGTCTACAGCATTCCCTTCCTCCCACTGATTACAACGAGTATGATCAATCGAGGGAAAGGCCTTCCCGATCCGGGCGTCAGGGCGGTGATGGTCGTAGATCTAGGGTTGACGGGAGTAGGGGCGATCATCCCGATGGACACTATGACCACAGAAGTCCTCGATACCCAGAAGATGAAGAGGGACGTTACTCGGAGCGGAGGACATTGCCTAGCAACGAGCGAGCCCGCTCTAATCGTACCCCCGATGTGGAGTGGAGAGACCATTCGCGATCTAGACATGGGTCGGCACCGGCCCAGCCCATATCTGGATCAGCGCCCTATGAAGAGCGTAGGCACCCCAAGAGACACTCGGTGGCGTCACCCAATACACCTGACTTCCAGTACCACGGGCAGGGGGACCGCCGGGGAGGGATGCACACCAGCACACCAATCGGCGAGGATAGGAGGGATGGTAGGAGACAATCATCCGAACAGTCTTCCTGGAAACGAGCGTACCGACATGATGATGCCTTAATAGACACTAGACCGAACCCGCAGGACGTCATACTAGAAGAGGATGAGTTCGAGAAGGGCAACCCCAGAGATAGTAGTGATGTCATGCGCAGGACAGCTCGAAACAATAGGAAAAATAGCGGAGGTCATCTAGGTCAGTACCAGAAGTTTGATAACTCCCTAGACGAAGACCTGCCCCCAACCCCCGGCCAGGAGGTGAAAGGAGAGAGAGGTATAGTGGGTAGTGGCTACCGCACTCAGGATGTCACTACATCCTCCAACAAGCACTCAACAAACTACACTAGGCCTCCAGAGGTGATTTTCTCATAATGTTGTGTCTGCCCATGTCATATGCCTTGAAGACTTGGCTGTCATGACCCTCATCTTTATTCCCATCCTATGGCATCTCTCTCTCTCTATCTCCCTCTCTGTCTCCATCTCTTTCACATCTCTCACTCCATCTCTTTTACTCTATTTGTCTATCATCTACCCATCTATCTAATCATTTACCTTTCCATCTATCTATCTATCTATCTATCTATCTATCTATCTATCTATCATTTATCTATCTATCACATCTCTCACTCCATCTCTTTTACTCTATTTGTCTGTCATCTACCCATCTATCTAATCATTTATCTTTCCATCTATCTATCTATCTATCATTTATTTATCTATCACATCTCTCACTCCATCTCTTTTAGTCTATTTGTCTATCATCTACCCATCTATCTAATCATTTATCTTTCCATCTATCTATCTATCTACCATCTATTTATCTATCACCTGTTTGTCTGTTTGTATATCATCTTTCCATCTATCTGATCATTTATCTTTCCATCTATCTATCTATCTGTCATATCTATCTATCTATCTATCTATCTATCTATCTATCTATCTATCTATATATCTATCATCTTTTTACCTATTACCTATCAATCTATTTATATCATCTTTCTATCTATTTATCTGTCATCTGTAATCTATCTATTTATCTATCATCTGTCTATCTATTCATCTATCTTAATCTGTCTATTTATCCCTTATCTTCATCTATCTCTCTCTCTCAATATATTCTATGTTATTTCTTTCCACATTCATTCTATGTTGGAATCATATTCATCTTTACCACATCTGCCTATATCTTTAAGTATATCCCTCTTTCAGTCTTTTTTCTGATCTTCTGTCTCTCCATCTCCTTTTATTTTTCCTCCTCACCATCTCATTCTTCCGAAGTGTAATTTGTACACCTATGTCCTGTTTAATGCATTCCTATCAATTCTTTTTCCTTTTTCTATCTCTCCTTTTCAGTTACCACTATATTTCTGACTCTGTATTTTCTGATTAACTTCATCTTCTACTTTTCCCTTCTATCTATCTCTGTCTTTATCTCCTTTCCTTTCTCCTCCTCTCTGTCTCTCGTCTTCTCCCAAAGTGTAATTTGTATGTCTAAGTCCTGTTTTATGCATTCTTGCATTCCTATTAATTCTCATTCACTGTCTTTCTATTTATCCCTTTCTCAACTGTCTATGTATTTCTGATTCTATTTTGCCCCTATAACTTCATCTCCTACTTCTCCCTTCTGTCAATCTCTGTCTCCTTCTAATGTTCTCTCTTCTTTAGTACCTCCCAGTCTCCTTTCTCTCCTCTCGTTCACTCTATCTTTCACTCACTGTTCATCTTGTCTTGGTCTTGTACTCATCCCTATTTTTCATATCACTGTCTCCTTCTGTTTTTCCTTCTTCTTTCTTTGCTTCCACACACTCTCTCTCTCTCTCTCTCTATCTATCTATCTATCTATCTATCTATCTATCTATCTATCTATCTATCTGTCATACTATCATCTAGAAGATCTCCTTTGAAAAGTTGACACCCCCTTGTGGTTGTGGCTGGACTTTTTTCAGAGTGGAACCAGTTTAACCGTGTTGTTTGCTCATAGTGTTTGATGTGGAAAACAATGTTGCCAAAGGTTCTTCTGTAAGTTGCCATAGGTTGCTGGAGCAACCACAAATGTTCAGGCATTCAAGAAAAAAAAAATGTCTGGAAGTTTCACATTGTTTCAAAATGAATATGTTTCTTATGTAATCTATTTACTACAACACTGCACTATTTTGAATGTTTACAAATTTTATACACTGCAGAATTTGTACAAGTATTTTTTTCAGAAACTTTACAAGGACCATTGGCAACATTGCTGTAGTTTGCTTAGATTTCACATCTCTTTAAATAATAATAAAAAAATGAGCTATGGGATGGACATTTCTTCCCTTTCTTTTTATTCTTCTTTCCCCTTAAAAACAGATTGATTAGTTCTATTGCAGTCCACTATTTGAAGTAAATTAAAGTCAGTCCTTCATGACAGAGATAACATAAGCACAAAGCAAATAGTTGGCATTAACATGGCAGATTAGCCCTTGTAAAATTCATGTAAAGGCCTATGAAATACCTAAAAGATTTTAGTCATTGGCCAGGGGATAAAAAGAAAAATTGATTATTTTCTTTAACTATTATTCCTTAAGTACCACTGAAGTTCACCAGCAAAATATGCTTTGTCAAAAATCTGTGCTGATTCTTTAGAATATATATATTTTTTTAATTAATATTACCAAAAACCCATTTTTGGATCAAACAAATTGTTTAAAAATTTAGTTTTAATTCTCCGCTCACGCTAACGTGCAAAATAGAGATATGATTTGTGTATTGGTTGCAACGCAAATAGACAATTATCATTATTAGATAATGGTTATTCTTGATGATAAAAAAATCCTTTATTACTTTCATTAACATCACTCACCTCATAATCTCTCTCTTAGCTTATATTTTTCTTCTTTCAATAGTATATTGATATTTTGCCAACTTTGTCACTAATATAACTTAATCTGCATTGATATACACACGTCACAGAGCATACATTTTCTCTTTGTTCTAAATTTCTTCTCCCTCATGCTATTTATATCTCTCATTCTCTCTTTTGCTGTGTTTGTAAGTCTCAAAATTAATGATACTGATGGTCTAGTAGAAAATGTCTTACCCTTTGGTGATTCGTCTGTTGATATGTGATCGATTCCCTGCAACAAGTGGTGTTAGTGTTGACAGGATAGATGCAGTCATCGCACTCACTTACCTCTTTCTGGTAGTAACATCAGCTTCTTTTGGTAGGAGTTGCTTCCCTGAAGTTGTTTCCCAAGAGACATGCAGGAGGTACTGAGCAGCGCTCGTCATGAATTCTTTTCTGGAAGCCATCTTCCGAAGATGTTGACCTATCAAGACTAATGTCTTCTTTGGAAATGGTTTCCATGGCGACCCCTTTCATGTTCGAATCTTCACTGCCTTGGATGGTTCCATCATTCTAAATGAAAAATATCAACATGAATCTCTTCCATACAGTTCTTGAGATAACTCAATGAAGAATATTTACACAAAGCAGCAGAACAGTCTGAAATATACAAGTACAAATTTGCCTCTCATTTATTTAATTTATCAGACATTTTAGTCATCAAATCTTGCCAAAGTATCTATCAGTGCTGATCTATTATTACAGTTTATTTTTTTTAGTGAAAGCATTTTATTTCTTTTGGTCAATTTAACTTTAGAATTATGGCTAAAACATGCAATTCTTGCATATGTTCTTCCTGCCCTATTTGTGAATTTGCTTTCATATTCAATGTGTTTCTATCTCACACTTCAAAACTAGGCTGTAAGCTTGATATCAGATCACGATACTGTGACTGTGGCCAGGTCCCATCCCTCCAGCTATCATACATAACATTTTACTGTTATTTTGATAAAAGAATATCAGGGCAAGAATAACATGCTGAGAAGTATTTCATGTGCAAATTTACGTCTTGCTGGCATAAGGTACAAACAGATAAAATTATTATTATCACTATTTTGTGAGGGAAATGCAACCACTGCCCTTCAAATAATCCTGAGTATTAGTTTGTAAATCGAGTTGTAATGTGTGATTTAAATCAGCACCAGGCACAATGGCTCTATCACACCCTCGCTACATCATTTCACTGCACTATGTTTGTAAGGCTTTGGTGCTAGTGAACATTGTTTTTTTTTTTTAAGCAAAGCATATTTGCTTGGGTTTTTTATGCTGGCTAAGAGTGTTAGTTAATTCTATATTCAAAATAAAGGCTCAGTCAGATTTTTCATTTTTTCCTAGTTTTGAGTTTAAATTACTTTGTTGGGCAAAATAGTGTTTTTTGTAGGATCAATACAGATTGATGCCAAAGTAGTTTATGGGGCACAATGATTCAAATTTGGCCTTTCCCCAGTCTTGTTAGCCTGTTTTTGCATGCCTTTCTTGGTAGCTCCCTCTTTTCATTTCTTCTTTTCCTAAACCTGGTTTTGAACCTCCATTGTTGCATGCCAAAAAATGTTTGCAATGTGTTTCTTCATTTATTTCAATTTGTTTTCACATCAGCATCACTCAAAAATTGTTTTTAATTTCATTTCTCATTTCTGCACAAATATTTGAGTTCTGTTTTGATCACTCATTTCCATGTTTGGTAGAATGCTTCATATCAATGCACTGCTTAATGCTTAAAAGATTTGTGTTTTTCCTTTTTCCCCAGGCGTTTGCTAACTCGCTGGATTTGTGTCAATCTAAATTAGAATGAATGCATTCATTAATTTCTCATCGCAAACTTTGTTTCCACCTGAATTTCCATGAATCATGATAGTTTGGGTTTCACCTTAAACCTTCTAAATCATCTAGATTTGAATGTGTCCATATCCATCTTAATCTACTTTTTTTTTGGTTAATGATGACATGCCATTCAATGCAAGAAGGATTTTATTTTCATTAATTCTTTTTTGGTTGGTTTGAGTAACTGCAGGCGGAGTGATGTTCTGCCAGTTTGAGTTGTTTTTTTGTTGATTGCACTAACCTATATATTCGTTTGATTGGTCTCCCTCCATCCCCCTTGCGTGCCTCAATAAAGGGTCCCTGTAATAGTAGCCGTCATGAACGGCTGGATTCGGAGGAAAGCGTCTCATCCTCCCAACCTCTCTTAAGCCCAGGTAACCACACGTCTCCATGGCAACCGCCTCAGCCACCACCACCACCACCACCACTGCCACCATCATCACACTCTTTGATCCCACGATTGCTTAAACACACACTCACACACACACTCACACACACACACACACACTGACACATGCACACAGAAGTGAATACATGCCGTCACAAAAATCTACGTTTGTACCTGCCAGTACCTGTTCTGAGTGTGCGCCATAATGTGGTCTTTTTCATACTTTTTTTTTCCCCTTAATCTCTCACCTGCGTTTTTAGAAGAGTCAGTACCGTATTTTGCAGTAATAACATGCAGTGCCCGGAAAATGACTTGAGTTGAATCATGTTGCGCACTTGGCTGACGCAAATTTTGTGTGTATGTGATTGTCGTTCCCTCTCGTTGTCACTTGAGTAATAGTAACTCAGAGTTCTGCTCTCCAACTCTGCTTTGATTTTGTTGCAGCATTAGACTAATGACTATGTTTACTAATGGTAAGGGTGCATAGCCACGTAACGCTCCCGTCTGGATGCAGAAGTGGTAGACATGGCTGGAATCTGTTCGGAGAAAAAATTATTTGAGGCTTGAGCCATTATTGTAGACATTCTTGAAGATTTAATCATAATATATGCTACCAATAGGGCTGGTAGTGAATTGCAATCCTCAATGATATTAGAAATTAACTCTGAAATTATTTATGAATATAATTTATTGCGGCCTGCCACAAAAAAAAAAAAAGTTTGATGAAGTTGCTAAAATATCAATACATTGTTCTCATTATCATGTTATTCTACAAACATAAGGGTTTCCAATGTCATATAATTTGTCCTTTCTTATTGAAACCAAACCAGAGAAGAGCCCAGTTTAAAAAAAAAAAAAGAAATACTTTAAAAAGTCAAGGATACTGGAGACCTGGCATTTAAACACTAGAGGTCAATTCAAAACACAAATACAATACACTTCATTTTACATTTTAAAAAGATACATTAAAAAAATTATAAAATGTCCACAGACTATAATGATGAAAGAAAACTTCCAATTTTTAACATAAGTATGTTCTTACAGTTTTTCTCAGACAAATTACATGATTTGAAAGTTGGTCTGGTATTTTCAAAGCTTTAGTGTCTACAAGTATAACATGATGCTGCATCACAACAAAAAATAAAAACAAAATGATTTGTGGCTCAAAGTCTCTGAGTTTTGTCAGTCTTTGATAAACAAATGGTAAACAAAAAAAACAAAAAAATTAAGCATGGAGACTCTTGAGATTTGTAAATCATAATACTGCCAGTCACAACGTCATTATGCTTAGATGATCCAGCAGTGCCAGCTACCACTCCCGCTCTCAGGCATTGAGAGTAATGTTTGCAGCCTATATAGAAGAATAGCTCCTATTCGTTCTGTACCATCTGCAATTTCTGTGCCTCGGACTACGAGCCATCACTCTTGAATTCCAGGCAAAACTTTTCCTCAGCCACATTTACAGTATGCGTGTTCTTCTGACCAATACAACAAAACAATCACCCGAACACACACCATTCTCTTTTCTTCCTATCTTTCAATTTCTCAATTTCCAACATTGAGTTGTGTTTTTTTTTTCTGTTGGTTTCTTTTTAATCTTTCATTTTTTATTTCAATGTCTGAAAAAAATAAAGAAAACAGGAATGAACATATCAATATTCGTGTCTGTTTCCAAGAAGATGTTATGTATGTAAGAGCCTGTGCTTGAGATGTTGCTTTGTGATGTCAGCCATGTTTGTTTGTTCCAGGGACAATGAATGTTTGCGTCAATGTTGTGCAGATGTATATTTTATCTGTATTGTGGTTTTGTGATTTGTTTCCATAAGTTCTTCCCCTCCCAATTTACCTTGTGTAAATATGTTGCAATACCCAACACCAGCACATTTTGTGCCGAAAAAGAAAAGGGAAAAGTCATGCTATGTTATGAATGTTGCTATGTGTATGTTCATCACAATTTTTACTCACAAATACTGTTGTGTAATACTTGTTACACTTGTTATTGTTATCGTTACTGCCGTTATTATTATGTGAGGTTTTGTGCAAAAAGCTTGTAGGCTGTGATTATAAACAATCACACAGAGTTCTGTACAGGATCATATGAAGTCATTGCTTAAAGCTTTCAGTTTATTTTTCTTGAAACATTCAGTGTCTATGTCACTATACTCACTGTCCTTTTCAGTAACAATAACCAAGTACCAGGGACAATTAGCATTTTGTTAAAGTGTAATTTCCAATTCTGGTGCTACAATGTCTTACTACAATGTCAATACTGGTGCTATACAGTGTCTTAATTATTCAACCACAGAATGGCTCTCATCTCATATTTGATATAAAAATTCAAGTTCATCCCTTAAAAATCTAGTTATTGTTCATTACACTGATTGGGCAATGCTTGATCTTAGAAAAAAAAAAAAAGGTTACTTTAGTGATGTCATCAATGTAACAACAATCATGGGGTCATGTTGTTACCATAATTGTGGCAAGTTTTGAGATCATTGGTTATCATATATTATTATTTCAGTCAGCATCACAGTATAAACAAAAACAGAGCAATAGTGAGAACATTTATGAAAACTTCAGCCAGTAGAAATTCTGGTAATTTGACATGCAATGGGGTCCATCTGGTATTATCAATCATACTGTGCAGCTACTTTGAGGCAGAAACAAACAAAGAATGAAAAGACAGAAACCCAAACAATCTTTTTTTAATCCTCCTTCATATTTTGGGCTTGGTTTGAGAAATTTGTACTATCAAGCACTTGAAGAGGTTAGGGCGTGATTATCACTTGCCAAGATGTCCAGAAAATTACAAGTTGAATGTTTGCTTTTTCATACAAACAAAATATGAAAACTCTTCAGCGATGTTAAAGGAGCACTGAGTACTCATTTTTTTTTTAGTAGTAATGTCATACTCATTAAAATGAATTGATTTGAATAGATATGCAGTACCCACTGCTATAAAGGATTAGCACCAGCACTGGCTGTCGGGCAGAAGCTTGGTAGTCGAGTGGATATGACACCTGTTTAATAATCAGGAGATCGTTGATTCAAATCCAACCCAAGAATGTGTGCCCATGATTTTTTGTTATAGCTACTATTAAATAAAACACTGAATAATCAGTGCTTATTTACATCAATGAAGGGTAAGTTGGCAATAAGTTGCAAAAAGAAAAACACCACAAATTGACGCAAGAGTTCATTAATTTAAAGGGGGAAAATATTCAATCTTACTTTTAATTAATTTTTTCTGGATAGGCGTGTCCACTTTCCCTTCGACTATATGCTTTGATGTTGAATGCTGCACTATTAATCAGTCAGTTTTGTTCGATTATTAATTGTGTTTTGTACTGATATATTAATATATTATATTTGTGGATATGTGTACACAACCCAAGTATATTCATGTTTTGTTATTGTTGTGTGTGTTTCGCTCTCTGTCATTCCATACTTTAAGCTTTCAAGTTTAATTTACCTCATACAAAAAAAAAGAAGAAAATACAATTCAAGAATACAGATGTAATCAAAGGAGCAGATTATCAAATATTTGACTAAATACAATATGGCTAAGATTACCCACAAGTAGTATATGTACAGTCTATTATGCTTTCTGTGATTTTGATATAGTATTCTCTCTTTTCTTTCCAATCTGCCCCATAGTATTTAGTATTCATGGGAAATATTTCTTCTCATAGGATAGTATTTCTTTTTAAATGAAAAGGCACCATGTTCTGGAAGGTCTGCTTGTTTTTTTGTAAACATCAGGAATCAGAATAAACATGCAAAACAATTTGCAGATTTCTTTTAGGGTAGAAAGATCACCATTACGTGACGTCTTTGTCTGATATTATTTCGTCTTTGCTCAAATACGTGATACGTCCCAGCAAAAAGCCCTCGATGTCAATAGGAAATTCCTGTGGTTGAAAACACCATTTGTTTCAGGAAGCATACCATCATGTTAGTTTCCTTCTTATATGATATCCTTCCTCGCTGCAAATAAAAGTTATAAAAATGGTACCCGGTTCACGTCCATTTCCAGTTCCGTATCCCACCCTCCTATGTTATTGCCACATGTTCGCACTTGTTGTTGCACCAACCTTTTTTTTTACGTGTTTGTAACAATGCAAAACTCATATGCTACACACAATCTATGATATAACAGTTGACATACATCTGTGCCATATTTGAATATCAGAAGTACGCCAGTATAAATATCACTGTTAATGATAAATGTCTTTGCATGTCTTTTTTTTTATATTGAATGCTGTCCATTGATGGGTAATGTCTTGAAAGCTTTTATATGTTTGAGTTTTAGTATCAATTAAGTCATGAGAAATGAACAGTTTCACTTGTGCATGTTGTTTTTTGCTATGTTTAGCTTGATGCTAAAAGATGGTATTGTGATTCACTACAGAGACCTCCATGTCATGCACATTTTTACCTTGACTTTCTTGTAAGGGTAGATTTAAATTCAAAATATTTAGATAATTGGCAGTGCAAGTATGGATGAATACCTTCTATTTAAGTTTGTGCTGTGCTCTGAAATACCTTTGTTAAAACACCGAGTATGATATGAACTTTGGTTCTGTCAAAGGAGTTACGTGTAGGGAGGACAATTCTAATTTCAAATGCAATGAACAGTAATAAACAACATGATAACATCTGTTGTAGGAACTTTTTGAGTATATGTGCAGGTACTTAAAGGTCAAAGCACTGTACAATTCATTTGTCAATAAATGTATTCAAATCACAAACAGCAAACATACGTTGTGTCTTCCGCCATCTCTGTCTATCACAGTTACCAAGGCAGCAGCCAGGAAGCACCAATCAGTTTGTAATTATTTGAGCTGTTGCCATGGCAACTACAATCATTTGTAACCTTTAAAATAATTTCAAATATTTCCATGAAATGGACCCCAGATTTCTTTCTTTTTTTCTACTACAACTTCTATATTATTGAGTTGCTGACTATTTGGAGAATGACCACTCAAATTGCCCAATAAGCCTAATGAATACACCTATAGAGTACTATTTCAACAGGACTTCTGATCTATTGTCCAAATGTTGATGGTCAGCTCTCCTGTTTATCTTTCCAGGTCGGTCCCCGTCTCCTTCTAGACGAAGAGCACCTGTAATCGGCCGTGACGTGTCCCCACAGCGGTTCCCGCCCCACTCACCGACAACCAGGCGGAGGGATCGTCACCGCGGTCCCGACTACGTTGAATTCCACGACCGCGATGTGTACGATGATTACCCCTACGAGGACCCCTTCGTGCCGGAGAGACCCAGCAGTCAACGACGCCCCTCCCCGAGCTGGCGAGAGCCCAGGGATACCTTACAGGCGGGCCCCTCCCAGTCCGGGCGGGCCCCCAGCAGCGAGAGAGTGGACCATGAGGGCGCCCATTCCAGCCCTCCATCCCGGAAGCACACAGGCCGCAGATTACCCACAGTGCCGGGCGAGGGCCGCAGTGGCAGCGGTGGTGGTGGTGGCGGCGGCTCCGGAAACATTACGCCCAGGCAGCGGCAGCGACCGTCGGCTCCGCGCAGCCGAGACCACAGCCCCATGCGGCTACCACCGCCGCAGCACGTGCCCCGGGGCAGTGGGGGAGGGAGCAAGGGAGACCCACGGATGCCCCCAGATGAGAAACCACCGCATTACGACGTGGTGATGAGGACTCAAGAGCAGGGCCCGTCAGACCCGCACGTTGACCCTCGCATGCCAAACGGATACCGGCCCGGAGGGGTGGAGAAAGGGCGTGGTCATGGCACTCAGGCCCACAGTCCGCGAAGAACCCCGCAGGGAGTGCCCAGGGGACCGGGGCGCAAGCATGTGACTGACAATGGACAAGGGGGTGTGGCTGGTTACTCGGATACTGAGGAAGACGAGTGGGCGTGATTGTACATATTCAATTCAATTCCTTCCACTTTTTTGACTTTAGAACTTTTCAATGACCGCAATTGACAGTGCTTCTTTCCTAACTGCTTATTTGTGTAAACTAGTATGTATTTGATTGAACGCTTTGTGGTGGTTGTGTGAGATAGACTCATCTTAAGGGAAAGTTTGGTAGGACTGAGCGATATCAACTTTAATATCTCATCAGGGTGTGAATTGGTGTTCGAACACAAAGGTCTGTGGAGACTGAAGGACCTGATTTTCAAGTCTACTCATTAATTCCTTCAAGAAATATGACTCTTGTAAATGTCATTTTTTTTTTGTGTTCATTTGTTTTTGGTTCTGATGTCATTACCGGGTTTTGTTTCATCCTCAGTGAAGATCCATCTTACTATGTTTTGATTTGATGTGATGATGATTTTTGTCAAAGTGTGTGAATTGACAATTTAAAAGTACATGTACCTGCAATACAGGAGCTCAATGCTGTATCCCATGCTCCTTAAATTAGCTGTCTTGCTGAAGGCTGTCAAAGCGATTTTTTTTTTTTATTTTGATTCCTGCTGGAACCAAGAACTTGCAACAGGTTGCAGTGAAATAGGAATTTCCCCTCATAGACTTCATGTTTTCATTCTCCAAAATACGTCTGTAGGTGGCATCCATGGGTGTGGATGAGGAATTGGTATTTTCCGGCAGACTACGTAGCATAGCTGATGCTGTTACGTATTTCGCCCTTATAGTGCAGGACTTTATCTCAATTTTCATGAAGCATGTCACCAGCCTATCATACCTATAGACTTCATTTTATTTCAGGGGGAAGTAAGATTTTTCAATCTGAGATTTTTTTTTTAAAATATATTCTCGCATATAATAGAGTGAGAGAAAGGGTAGGGGTTGGCACAGTTTTTCTTAATTTCTCAATCAAGATGCATATATGTATCTCCTCATTCTAACGATACTTCACCACAGTTGAAAACATAATTTGTCCCCTTCTTCTACATCCTTGTTGTTGTAGTAGTCGTCAATGTCAAATCTTATCTACTTTCTTTCTTCTTCTCCTTCTTTTTCACTCTTTCTTGTTCTCTTTCATTTTTTCTTTCCTTCATTTCTACAACTATCCTTGTTTCAGTCCTATTATAAGGACACAAATCTTTGGCAATTTTTAAGTTCTTCCTTCTAACTGCCTCATGTCCTAGTTAGTTGAGCTGCAAATTCAAAAATCCATTTGAGCTTTAGGTTCTACAGTGTCATGTATTAATGACATTCTTCTTCTAAACTGTAATCGCATTGTATTGTCTAGGCCTACTATTTATCCATCCATCTGCAGTTCTCATAAACTTCAGCATGGGAAAACAAAAATCTCTTGAGTTTTATGATAAGCAGTCATAACCCATCGTGTTCAATTTATTACATTCCGCTTCCTACATTGCTATTTTTACTATCCATTACTCGAATATCTCTCTCAGTTATTATCTATTCACTTGATATTTCTCCTCTTTTCCCTAATACATTCTTTTCTCCTATGAAGTATGTGGGTATGGAGGTATGCTAGATTTCTGTCGCTGCGTTCATTTCTTTTCCAAGAATTAAAAAAAAAAAAATCTTTGGCATCTCAATTTGCACAAATTGTTGCTGTAAGTTGTAGCAGCATGTTGCGCAGCATTTCAGGGCTCGGAAAAGCAGGACTCGGAAAGCAGGACTCGGAATTAGGGGATGATTCGTAAGAATCACAGACTAGACTTACGAGAGTAGAAGTTGGCAGAAGACAGTTAACCATTTGCATGCAACATTAAAAAACTTCTTGTTCATAGGTTTGTGTGTGGAATTTGTTCACATATAATTCATTGTCGCTGAAAGGGTCAAATAGAGAATGCCAACCCCTTCCCCCCCCCCCTCTCTCTCTCTCGCCAGCCAGCTTCCTCAGTTCATTAAAGTAAAAAATAAATAAATAGAACGGCTGCCATGATGGAATATGTTGTCAACCCTCTCCATAAATGTGGATGATTCTTGCAGAATGACACTGTTTTCTTTTTCTAAAGTTAAAATGTCAAATGCCTCGATGTCGTGCTCGAAGAAAAATCTAATGTAATCATGAAAGTGCCATTAGTTGAACCATGGCTGTGTAATATATTCTTTTCTGTTGTTGTTGTTGTTGTTGTTGTTGCAATATGACACAAGAAGCAGGGTTAGCATTTCTCTCATGTGCAGAAATACGGTCAGCTTTTTGCTTTTTAATGACTTCCTCCATTTTTTGTTGGACATGTTTGCAAGCATTCTGTTTTCTGATTTTTTTTTTCTCTCTTCGCAAAGTGAAGAATCTACTTGAGCAGTATGTTCAGCAATTTATAATGTTTTATCAGTCAACTGTACAGATATATTATTAAGCCTATTTACAGGATCATGTTTTGACATGAGAATTGTGAATATAATATATAAATATTATATATATATATATAAACATATACATATATACATAAATTATTGCCATAACAATTTTATAAAGTGGACAACGTAAATGTTCTTTCTATTCCATGTTACAATACTTGTTGCATATGTGGTATGATATATATATATGCTTTTCAATTATAGCTCATATCTCCTCTCTCTATCTCTCTCTATATATCTCTCTCTGCACCATCTGTGCATATATCTTTCTAACTTCAGGATATTGTGTGTACAAAGCAATGTAATCGTGTTCAGCACATTCCAATAACTAACAGAAACTATGGAATACGTGCAATCAAAATGTTAGGAGTAACATAATAATTGTCTAGGGGAGACAATTCGCAGAACGTGACTTTAACATAATCAAGAACTATTACCGTAGGAGAAAGGACTACCTTCCCTCATTCTGTATGCAAGCGTACTCATACTGTTGACTGTAACCTGAATATGTTATGTAGACTCAAAGCGTAGTCCTTGTTATGTACAGTACGATCAGTCTTTGCACCAACGCAACCCTTGCAGAGCTAGTCTTGCTTTCAGCCTCCCACTGTTTTAAGTCTATCACTTAGCCAACTCCAGTGGAGTACACTTATTGTATCCTATAGAATCTTGCCAGTGCTGATTCTACCATTACATATCATAACCACAAAGATATTTTTCTTCAGGTTGTAAATTCCTAAGCGAGCGTGTGCATGCATGTGTGTGTGTGTGTATGTGATTGTTCAATGTAACCTTTTCAGCAAAACTTTAGCAAAGTTTGTATTCACAGGGGAAAAAAAGGAAAAGGAGTATACCTATAGACTTTTTCTGTCCTCTCCTTCAGTCATATGTTTACAGACATTAATGCATTGAGAAGAAACTGGCATGTACAATATTATACTGCATTAGTGGACCTCCATACCAGATATGACCTCAGAGAGAATGATGTTAGTCTCAGCACAATGTGACAATGCTGCGTAGTAAAAGTGGATCGATATTCTTGTGAGTCAATCAGGTCCTGCTCGCCTCCATCGCCCAAACTCGATTTTTGAAAGCTGACACGCGAGAGGACAGAAAAACGGGGAAAATATCCGACCCGCGAGTCTGGGGCGGATATATTTGCACGAGTGCGCAAATGACGATGAAGAGGGACGATTATTTTGAAGCTCTGTGAGGGTTGCGTGTTTTGTATTTCCAACAATTTTTGTACGTGAATGTGTACCCATAGTGTAAGATATACTCATCGATAGAGGACAAATTATTTAATCTTGCCAGTTGGGTATTGGTTGGGACGTGAAGTCGGTATGCAACAATATTTTCTCATTTCTTATTTTTTTTTTCTTTCGTTTTGTGTAAATGTGTCGTAGCCTCTCTCTTTTTCATTTGTCCCTTTCATTTGCTTGCCCTGTCGGCAATATTCCATAAGTCAGACATTATCATATTACAGTGCATATCTACATTGCAGTGTTAAACATAGTTATCCACCTTTGCTTGTGATTATTCATTGCTTTGGCTTTTTTTAAAACTTATTGGCTATCATGTCAATTCATACACACCTCATCAAGTAGGCCATGATATAACATTTGTGTAGTGCATTGATTGTTGTTGATGCCTGTAAGTATACAAAAAAAAGATGTACAGATATAAATGATGACTCTGAAGTTTATTCCTTCTTGGGTTATTCTTTTCTTTTTTTTTAAACTGAATTTGGATAGTGTTTTATGGAGAGAAGATCTGTAGACATTTTAGAATTTTTTTTTTTCAATATCTCTGTTTTCTCTGGATAATTTTTAAGTGCCTACAATGTTGTAGAGCTTTATATATTTTATGTGGCTGGGAGAGAGAAATTCAATTGAATCTAACTCTTGGTCTCAGGTGCTTCATTTTAATTAATGGATTAGACTTGCAGAGAGACTAGTGACGTATTTTATTGGTTGACGCTAGGAAATGTGTTTTTATAGCTATACATACATACATATATATATATTGATATATATACACAATATACATCCATGCTCGATGTCTGATTTTTGTTGTTGTTGTTGTTTCTGTAGGATTTATATGATATGCTGTCTTTCCTAAATATGCAGGTAACATATTTTGAAATCAGAATGTGTTGCTTCAGTGTTACTGCCTTTCTCTCTCCCTCTCTCTTTCTCCCTCTCTCTCTCTCTCTATCTGCATTTTTATGTGAATCTGTCATTTTTTTTAAATCATGTAGAATACCGACTTGTGAATAAGAACTATACAACAATGACTACCCGCTATATCTCCCGGCTTTGACATTTGAAGCCCATAATCAAAACATATAATATCTTGCGTGGTGTTAACGATATACAAATTGTACAGGAAACTCCCATATATCAATACTTTTGCTGGCATAGAGCAGAGAATTGCGGCTTTTACTGCAGGCCCAGGGCAAGGCAGTACATTGACAAATCTGTCAGGGTGTGTGTCATAAGCCATGGTAAATTTTTACTACGTCTCTGTAGAAAACATGTAGATGCAATAGCACATAAAAAATATATTGTAGGTCGATAGTGTGATTTGAAGGACTATTTGTAGGCTATCATAGTGGTGTAACAGCGATACTGAAAAGTAGCAGATTGTTAAGTGAATCACTACAAGGGATTCTAAAGTCTTTTTTTTTTGCATAGTCCCACCCATCCCTCTTTCTTTTTTTCTTTGTAAGCATCTTGATTATAACTGGTAGCAATGTTAAGGGGCGTGATGATAAATTTCACAAGGATAAACCAGAATGTTGAGTTATCAGATGTGTGAACTGTAATCATGGACTTCCTGAAGTCTGTCCATGTTTGACCATGTAGTTTTCTTGACCCATAACTGTGCTTGACCCATATTGGAGTGGCCAGTATGATGACCTAATCCCACAGTGCTCTCACGTGAGCCTACTTTTGGCTCATCTTCAAGTTGTAAAATCCAATGAAAGATTGGACAACATCTTAGGCCAAAGCCCTCCAAATCTTGAAAGCCTCAAATGAGTTATGAAAAGAAAAACCGCCCAACTTTAAAACACAAAGAAAAATTGTACTGCTGTCATCATGGTTTTACACTTGAAGAGTTTGTTCAAGCTCTGAGACAAGCAAATTGTTTGCCAAGAAGACATTTCATTTTGCATTGACATACGTAGATTCAGCGTGGTAAAAAAAATAGATCACAGGAGAAACTTGTGTCAACGCTTTAGTTAAATTTTGCAGCATGTTATGGAAGAGGGGCTTCTGCCTGTGCAAATTTTTTCATAATGCCTCTCACTTTATATGAGTTTGCTTTCTTTCCACAAAATTGTAGAATGATGTACATAAGTATCTTCTCAGTGGACTGTTCGATCATATAAAGAGGAATATTGCTTGGTCTGACTAACACACACACTCACACACACACAAACAGACACTGACACATACTCATGCTAGACATTTTGTGAATTAATCTTGACTCGTACAAAGTGAAGAAATACATTTTATATAGTCTGGCAGACGATCTTGTAGAAGCGATTACACGTATGTCATGTTTATCTACCATGTATTGATTGTATCGCGCTATATTTCCCATGTGGTATTATGGTAACGGAGGCAGCACTGCGTAGTTATGCCTTTGTGTGTTTAAAGTAGTGACAGCACTATAATCTTGTACAGCTTGGTAATGACTAGGGTGCAAGGTGTATAGGTTGTCTGTAGCGTAGTTGCCAAATAGCACTACACACGATTAAAAAACAAAAAACAACCATTCCACAATGTTGTGCGGCAACATTCATACGCCATCCATTCCCACGTAAAAAGCATGAAGACTTGGACTTTTGACCTAGAAGGGACTTTGATCTGTCTGGACTGCTACACTAAAACAAACAAACAAACAAACAAAAAGACAGACAGACCAGCAGACAGACAATGATTAATATCTTTCTACTCTGTTCAAACTGTCCCCTTCCTAATATTTTCATTGCTGCATGGACCTCCATGAAACGATTATTTTTCACTTGTTGGCAGTATGCTGCCATTATGTCTTCAGGAGCTGTGTCACACAAGACATGCCTTTCATTTCCAAAATATATCGGGTTTCATTTTGCAAAGGCATCGTCCGTAATAAACTGTTTTATGATGGACAAAAAACATGCATACAGACAGACGTTTGCTTCTCACAGACGACCTCACACCCTCTTGATTTTAGCAGAATCCGTGTGTCAGTTGTCATCGATATATGTTCATGTTTTTACGTTGATTTATGAGAAATATCAAGTCTAACTATGCAAAATAATTTTATGTTCGCTGCTTTTGAGATGTATACACAATGACTTAGGGTTGAGCTGAGTTCAGTATTTGTAGGAAATTCAATTAATCAATTTTACTCTACCTTTGGCTTGACTAGGTAGGTATTTTTATCGTAAATTTTTCTATTATACACTGAAATCAGCATCTATATGAGACAAATGATTACTCTTACATATACACACAAAAAAATCCTATCCAAGATTTGCAAAAGAAGAAAAGAAACCATGTAAGGTGACAAAAAAAATTGTAGCTGTGTAGTGTACAGACATATTAGGGTTATCCAGCTTTTTCATGGCCATTGCAGCTATCGAAAGAATAAAATAATCAGATATGGATGTTTCCTTTTACTATATACGTCATTTGGCAAAATCGGCGTTCAGTACCTACTGAGACCAGGCAGATATTTTCACTCCATCTGAGATGGGGTAAGGTTTCGGGTGTGCTCTCCTGGTTGCTGAAGAAATAACGGAGGATATTGCACTCCCAGATCCAGGCCGAAACCCCCTGCATCATCCACGTGATTGCCGCAGAGCGTCGGATGGAGAGCGCACGTCCCGAGTATCACGTATGAGGCACACTTTCGCATAAGGCACAAGATCGACAATCCGTTTCAAGTGGTTAGATCAAAGTGTGTACTTACACTAGGTATCTAGGTGGAATGAGGGAGGGAACACAAAGGCATGTATGGCCCCTTTCACTCCCCTCAATGGGGGGAGGGGTCAGTCAATATACAGATTATACGTGTATTTAAACTTGTCAAGATACTATCGCAGAACTCATTTAAAAGACTTTGTGTATGTAACGATACGGGCTACCTTAAATTGGCCCCCTATAGAGGTCTGATTACATTCATTTGCAAGACAGACCCTCAATTTTTATATATACATAGACAGTTTTTGGTAGTGGTAGCTGTAGTGTATTAAAAGTAGCTTCATAAGAAATAATATGAAAACAAGAGAACAATTTGATTTTTTTTTGTTTTAGTTTTCCTGACATATAACCATCATGCACAGACTTTACTGTAATTATTATTTTGTTTCTTTCTTTGATTCTTTCATTCTTGAGAAGTCTGCTGACATTTGTTCTTACTCAGTTGTGCGATCAAAGATATTTGATTTGTTGAGTGAAATAAACGATATGCCAATTTGCACAATTATGAAAAAAAAAAAAAATCTGCATTCTGCGTGGGTCTGTATCTCTTTGTTGTCAGCAAAATGGAAGACATCATCATCATCCTGTTTGTAACTTGTGCAGCTTCCACACCGTTTTCAGCACAACTTTGATAAACATAAAAGGATAAGATATTAAATGGCAGGAAATATGTCAAAATCAATGTAAAACAAGAAAGGCATTCCATTTCCACAGTTTTTGTTTTCAAAAACCACATCTGCAGATTATCTGTAGTGATGTCGCAAACTTGGAATATTCTCACATTAATTTGTGCACAAAGATACCCTTTAAAATTCATGATTTTGGTTAATACCAACTGCAACCTTGTGACAATTGAAAATATCTTTCATTGTGAAATCATTGTAGCAACGGTTTTTGGTGATATCATTTCATACTAAATTTTCAAACTGTAAAATCACATAAACCCCTTTTTATTTCTTATCCCGGTATGGTGAAACCTTTTCTACTCTCTGCATTTGATTTTACTGTGTGTAACAAACTTGAAAACGATGAGGAACTTCTGTTTGGTGGACGATAATTTTTGGCCAGTGTTCATACGGAATTTGGCCTTGCTTCATCCCTTCACACTGGGAAATGAAAATTTAGTAAAATTAATGTGCTGTGAAAGACTGTATGTGTGTGTGTGTGTGTGTGTGTGTGTACATGTGTGTATGTGTGTGTGCTTTAATATGTGCAGGGCAAAACATGAGGGGGGGCAGGGGAATATCAAAATCATGCATGGCTATGAACAATAAGTTGTTTATTTATCAAGTTGAAAAAAAATGAATCAAACAATTCCTTCATATTTGTATGATTTCCTTATATAATGATTATTATTAATTCAAATTATGAGTCAAATTCAAAACATTAAAAAACCTAATATTCTAATGAGAAAGGGATTGAACATTTTTTTTTTGGGGGGGGTGAAGAAGTCCCCTCTTTCTGTTTACATCCATTAATATGTGTGAGCAGTTTGTATTTGTGGAAATATATAGCTCACCAGTCAAAACTTCTGAATTTTAAACCAAAGCAAAGAATTTACACACCAGCATGTTTCCTCATGCACACACACACACACACACACGCACACACACCCACGCATATGAAGAGTTTAAATGCAAAAACTGATATATCCATTTTCATCAATTTGTAATATTTATTGTATTTATTTAAAGATAGAAGAGTTTGTTTATGATTATTTTCAAAGATATTTCTTGTCTTCGAAAAGGTGCATTTTATAACAGATTAAAAAAATAGTTTCCTCTATTTGATGTTGGCCTTACTTTAAAAAAAAAATATGAAAAAAATGGCATTTATCTGTTTTGTATTTGAACTCTTTCTATAGGTTCATTCATATATATATATATATATATGTGTGTGTGTGTGTGTGTGTGTGTGTGCGTTAGCCTGTAGGTACTAAGTCTAGCTTCTTGGATTTGAATAGGAAATAGATACACCAAGTTTGCACTAACAAGAGCGGATATCTATTTTCTTTATATATAAATATATATATATATATATATATATATATATATATATATATATATATATATATATATATATATATATATATATATATATATATATATATATATATATATATAAATGAATAAGAGCAAGAGGTTTCTGCGCAAAGTCCAAGAAAGTATTATTCATTCACATAAGTAGTTCAATATGAAAAAAACAAAAAGAATTCTCTCCCATAGGGCTTTGTCAAATCAATGGCAGATTTTATTTTGATTTATATCTGCTTCAAAATAAAATCTGCCATTGACTTGACAAAGCCCTATGGGCGAAAATTCGTCAAAACTACGTCTCTCACAGAGTTTTTATATTGGCCTACTGTTGTGAATCATATGTGTATATGAAGAGTTTGTTTGCAAAAACCGATAAGTCCATATTTGTCAAATGGAGATACTTGCGATTAAAGGTCAAGAAAAATAAAGGGAATAATAAGAAAATTTTTGCTTCTTTTGACCATAACTTCAAAAATATACCTTTATATGTAGTGACCAATGTATCATTTAAAAGGTATTATTTTGTACTTTATGACAGAGACCGTACTTCAAAATCTTCAAAAATGGACTTATCGGTTTTTGCAAACAAACTCTTCATATATACATGTATATATATTCTTTTCTTTCTATATGTATATATATATATATATATATATATATATATATATATATATATATATATATATATATACATACACATATAATGCAGCAATATTTAATTCTTTATCTCAAATGCATGTTCACACAAGGAAAACTAATATTCCGAAGTAATAGAAAAAGGGGCTATGATAACAGATATCAAAGAGGTAAGAAATGTTGCTGAGAAACTTATTTTGCATGTCACTTCATTTACTCTATTATGTTTGGATATAATAACGAGGGTTGTGATCACCTTCAATAAAAATTGAAGGTGATCAAATGCTTCCAGATTAGTTATTCCGAAACACAAATTCCGCAATACCTAAATGTGCATTAATCCGAATATTCTTGCGTTATTCCAAAGACTCGTTTTTCCAGAGGTCCGTTCATCGGAAATTGAAACGAGGTTTGTCATTCCGAAGGTTTCATTGTCGTGTTAATGTTCGGACTGTTCATTATAATCCGAATATGAAAAGAAGGTGGGTACTAAAAACAAACCTTCGGAAATTGAACCTTGTTTTCGGAGTAACGAACCTTCGGAACATGGATGTAAATCGCGGGGTGGGGTAGGGTGTGGTTGCATCCCCCTCCCCTCCCCCCCCCCCCCTTGAAGGAGGGGGATGCCATGTGAAAAGTATCTCCCACCCCCCCACCCCCACCCATAAAAAGATGGCAGAAGAAGAATATGAAAAAATGTGGTTTTAATAATTTCAGCATGATGCATAACGTTTGCACGCCCGCCCTCTTCTAATGCCCCTCCCCCGCTCGGTTGTTCCCCTACCTCGCAACTTACCTTCCGAGTTTTTGCTTTCCCCTCCCAATCATGAAAACGGACCGACGCCCCTACCTATGGTTGTTTTAATTGACTTCATTCAGGAAAATTTAGGACTAAAATCCGACAGAAATGTGAAAACATCAAGCATGCACAACTCATATTAATGTCCTTATCACCATTTTATTTATTTCATTTCATTTAATTTTTGTATGCGTATTCATATTAGCGCGCATCTGCGTCAATTGCCGTGTGCTTGCGCTTGATGGCTATCGCCGATCATTCATCCTCCTCCTCCCCTCCTCCCCATCCCCCAGCCCTTCCTCCCCCCCCCCCCCCCTTGAAGGAGGGGGATGCCATGTGAAAAGTATCTCCCACCCCCCCCCCCCCCCCCACCCATAAAAAGATGGCAGAAGAAGAATATGAAAAAATGTGGTTTTAATAATTTCAGCATGATGCATAACGTTTGCACGCCCGCCCTCTTCTAATGCCCCTCCCCCGCTCGGTTGTTCCCCTACCTCGCAACTTACCTTCCGAGTTTTTGCTTTCCCCTCCCAGTCATGAAAACGGACCGACGCCCCTACCTATGGTTGTTTTAATTGACTTAATTCAGGAAAATTTAGGACTAAAATCCGACAGAAATGTGAAAACATCAAGCATGCACAACTCATATTAATGTCCTTATCACCATTTTATTTATTTCATTTCATTTAATTTTTGTATGCGTATTCATATTAGCGCGCATCTGCGTCAATTGGCTAGTGCTTGCGCTTGATGGCTATCGCCGATCATTCATCCTCCTCCTCCCCTCCTCCCCATCCCCCAGCCCTTCCTCCCCCCCCCCCCCCCCCCCCCCCCCCCCCCCCCCCCTCGGCACGAATTTACGCCCCGGGTCCTGCTTAGGAATAACCCTTTTCCCTTCTTGTTGTTGTTGTCGTCATGTTCGGATTAACGAACTTTCGAAGCAACGAACTGCGACCAATAATTCTTCTCCCCTGCTTCGGAATAAACCTTTTTGGATTAAACAACCTTCGGACTAAGGAATTTTACTACAGTCTATGTCAGAGATGAAGCTTATAATACCAAAAAGAATGTGGTCACCATCGAGTATCGATGTAGATTTTGATATGATAAAAGCATGTAAATTCTGTTCAACTGAACCTAACCTAGAGCGGTACAGAGAACACGGGCGAATGCTCGCCAGCCAGGCAGCGCTGACATGGCTTAAGAAGTGACTAGAACGGAGTCACGGAACTGTTCTCTCCGCCAGATTTAATTTACATGCTTTTGTCACCATAGCTACTGTTAAGCTTATATATCTAAGCCATTTCATTGAGTGGTCAAACCTTCTCACTCAAACGAAAACTGAAAAATCTTTGTCTTTTAAAGTGTCTCCATTCAAACACACACACACATTTTACAGACAATTTCGCATTCATCGTTCATTTGACATAAACACAATAACACAAAATGTAAAAGACATTTATTATTATCATTAGAATGGATATGTTCGGTATATAAAAACAGACAGAATATTTCACTAGAAAATATCATAGATAGATGCAGAAACATCTCAAAAAAAAAAACAACAACAGTTATTCAAATTATTGAAATTCTTCCGTCGAGATGTTTTCTTTGCTCATGGCTACTACTAAAACACTGATCAATATTAGTGCTTATTTACGTCGATGTAGGGTAATTTGTCAATCAGTTGCAACGACAGTTATTTGTACAGAAAAGAAAAACAAGCAATCACTACCTTGATTCAGATCAAAGTTGTAATTAGATGCGTGGGAAAATTTTGTCCACCAATGCTTTAGTGTGTCACAGACAAATGTCTGAATGTCTAAACCTCTTCCATTCTCCCTGAATACAGTACTTTCGTCGATGGCGTTACTTAATGTGGTTTTTGCTCTATTTGTATGCTGTTTTTCCGGCTTGTTCATCCACCATTTGCTGTTTAACGGGAATCAGTAGACATAGCTACCGCCCAACTCAATAACTAAACTTCGTTTCCTTTGGACGTCAGTTTGGTTTCCATGGGAACAGCGCTACATGCAATATTAAGTTGTTCACATATTGTTTTTGTTGTTCTTTTTTTCTGCGTTTTTTAATCGGCTTTGTATAATGGAATAACCATTTCATTCATTGTGCGTTTGGTTAGCTAACGACCAAGTTCCGAGCCAGTTCCGAGCTAGCCGTGTGCATATCAAACTACAGAGGGCGTCACACAATGCACCTGCTGAAACGAAGGGGAACTTTGCGTACATCTGTTTTTCCAGCTGCAGTATTGGGATTTTCTCTATACAGAGATTGGTCGTTTGTCCCTTACTGACAGGGCCTAATGGGTGGGATATACATACTTTGATCCAGCAAATCAATAAGTGGAAAATAAACAAGCAAACAAACAACAACATACAACATTGGTTATGCGAGAGCACATTCCCGCGTTCAAATCCTTTAAGTATGAATGAGATAAAATACTATAAGTAATGCATATTGCCCTTTCTGCTATCATGTGTTTACGAGAGAAACAATCACGAATATGGACATGTAACATTCGACCTTTAACGATACAAATCGAGGTCCTACTGCCTGTGACGGGACTGAAATTCATAGCAATTTTTTGACATACAGCAACAACAAAACGCGGAACATCTTTTGTTGTTCTTATTATCTTTTTTTTTTACTGCAATTGAAAGCTGGATACCATGGCTGTGACTTTAAAATTCGTTCTGTTTTGTGAAAATTATTTCATTTCATAATACGTAGATCAACGAGACTGCTGTTGTCCTTGTCAGATCGAAACACGCCTCGTGCACTTTCTCCTCGCAAAATAATGAAAAGATGAAAATGTATAATTATCACGTGTATATCATTGATGCCTGTTTAATAATGTAGCTGTGGCGGTATTCAATAGACACACGAAGATGACACTGTCTCAATAAGCCAGTTCGGAGTTAGCTCATGGGGACATTGGTACGAATGACCTTTCTTTTTTCTCAGTTGGTTAGGGGCACTTCACTCGTTTTCAGAGCGACATAATGCATAAGCTTTACGTAACAATTTATGTGATTCATCAATCCCGTTCAAACAAAGAATAAACTTGTGTAGACCAGATGAACAGAATGATCTGTCAATTCACACTTGAGAAAGCATCCATTTCATTATTTTGCATTGGATGTATTGACAATCTCTTTCTATTGATATTGCCAAATACCACTTTTGCTGTCAGGTGGATGTGCTGGCAAGCGGCATTTATAAGGATTACATGAATAATCATTACATGACAGATGCTTATCCCAGTAAATTTAAAAACCAACATGCCTGTTGGTCCGAATGACCTTGTTTCTGCTCATGCGCAAAGTGGAACTCCGAACTGGCTTAGTAAGTCGAACAGTGGTCTATAAAGTGTAATAATCTAAATTTAGACTGAAGGAATTAATGACTCTAAATAGCAATCATTTTTAATTCGATTATTATTATAATAGTCTCTCTCTCTCTCTCTCTCTCTCTCTCTCTCTCTCTCTCTTTTTTTGGGGGGGGGGGGAGGGGAGGAAAGCCGAAAAAACGCAGATGCTCTTCGTGAAATCAAATATACAAGAATACACAAAACCACTGGAGTGAATTGCAATATTCAAAATTGATTGGATTTTATAAGGTGTTTTGTATAACTTTGAAGTATATTATGGACAAAACTCCATTTTTGAAAATATTTCAATATTGAACACTTAACCATTACCTCTCGAAGACACGCGTAAGATGTGTCTCGTTGTTAACACATAGTAGGCCTATGCTTTACATCAAGATCGAACAATTCCTCTGCATTGAAAAGAATGAAGAAAACGCACTCTTACGGAAAGTACGTCTCAAAATTCAAACAAACTATACTGCAATTTGAAATGGACTCTGCGCTTGATAGGGTGAAAATAAAAATGAAAGATTGCTTCTAAATTTAAACTTTGTTGCAAATTGAATGGCTACAAAACCTGAGTGAAAAACACAAATGCCTCGTAAACCCGCTGCTGACCTCATTTCCCCTCCTGACCCGATTAAAAAAAAAACAAACAAAAAAACAAACAAACAAACTTGTTTTAATGTCGTTCACTGCGCCAAACGTCAAAAGCATGCAGGCAAAGAAGGTTATGAGAAATTGTGCCGGCAAACTTTCAAGAGGGCAGTGGGGAGTGAGAGAGGAGGGGTAGGGGGTGAATCTACCTCCAATAATTCTCTCTGGAAATCATCATGCAACAACCTCGCTCCTTGCAATCTGTGCAGTAAAAATGGCGATTGCACAGTTCGTTGTTTTTTACGAAGATTCTTTAATTCGAAAATGAAATACGGTTCATAATTCCGAAGGCTCATTAGTACCCATTTTAAATTTTCTTCCTGTATTTTTATATACTTGATTTTTTTTATTTTGGGATCGACGAACCCTGTTCATTTCCGTATTAACGAACACCTAAGCCAAGGTATCCGGAATTCGTGTGTTTAGGAATGACGAACCTTTGGAATAACGAATTAACCCAAGTTTATTCTCGGATTAACGAACATTCGGAACAACAAGTCTTCTTTTATTAATTTTTAGTGTTAACGAACATTATCCATAATACTAACTCTGCAATGTAATGTGTGTGTGTGTGTGATCAACAAGGAATTAAAGTAAAATCTCATTATAAAGACTCGTTGCAATTTGATGATAATCTCACTGAATAACTCGTTTGAACCTTTCATCTGGGAATTTGCCGGTAGGTGACAACAGAAATCGCTCAAGGGAGACGGCACGAATATCATGCTAATTATTCCAAGGGTGAGCATGCACAAATTTGACCTTTGTCATTCTGACGTCATACATCATCTCCAAGAAACATTAATTTTTCATGGACATTGGGGATAGCAGTCAAAGATTGCACAGACCTTTACAGAAATGTTGGGTGGTGCTGGATGCATGCAGGACACATAAGGATACCGGAACCATTGCGAAGTTCCATTTTGGGAGATGGAAGCGATAAAGTCACAAAATACTATAAACGCATGTTCTGTTTGTTCTGTTTGATTTTGAGGGTGTTTATTTTTCCAGATAGCGATATTATGAGAAATAGAGACAAAATAATGAAAACAAATGCTTATGGAATGAAAATGAAGATTGTTTATACCACCGGTACATTCTTATCGGGCAACAAGAGGAAATAGAAATTTCATGTAGCCTGACTCATCTGAGTTTTCTCTCGTCGTTTCATATTACAAGTTATATGTATGGGTAGTTTAGTGACCTCTTGAGTTCCAGGTTCCTCGTTTTTCAATCGTTTTACGCTTTGACGTGGGTGCCTCAAAAATAATAAAGTCGGTGAGTAACACCGGCTGACAATCGTTTGTTCGTTGATACGAAAATGTATGGTTCGTTATTCTGAAAGACACACATTCCGCGCACCTGATGTTCTTTAATCCGAAAATGAAATAGTGCTTGTTAATCCGAACATTTGTGGCAATATTTCGAACGTTCGTCAGTCCAAAAGTGAAAAAAAAAAGGGTTCGCCTGTCCGAAGGTTCGCTGGTACGCCCCTTTCTTTCATTTTCGGATAGATAACCTTCGGAATAATGAACCTGCGGAATAACGAACTGTATATAACCGCTATTGGAAGCAATCAGCAAAATAACTTTCAATTCAATCAGTGCAAAGTCCCTTCTTTGTTTTCGCAGATGATATACAGAGGTGATGCGGTCGAATACGGTGCCTACTACACTGTACTAAAATAAGAACATTGAGTGCCATTATATTATATTGATTCATTTACGCATGCACCGAAATAACTTATATTCCTTGAATCAATAGGGTGGTGTCAAGTCTTACCCCGACACATGCACAGTCGAATTTCATTTATCACATTATATTCGTTTCACTGCATGTTTGGGCATAACATGCGCTTGAGTTAATTTGTTAGTTGTTTTCAAATCAGCTGTTATCTATGTTGCTTGATTACACATGTATTTTTACTTGTTTGTTTGTTGTTGTTGTTGTTGTTGTTGTTGTTTTTTTTTTTGGTTACGAACATAATCTGTGTTCACTACTGCATAATCTTGACTCATCTACTGTTGACAGCGTAACCTTCGCTCCTAATTAACAACTGGCTGTTTTCTGTGGAAGTGAAAGCGGTTGCGTTTATTCATTGCATATCGTCAATCTGTTCCCATAATGTCATCTGCCCGTTGTGTGGAAAACTGAAGAATTATACTTACATGGATAATGACAAATCGAAGGTGGTTTACAGATAAAGGGCGGCGTTTGATTATCCATGTACGCCCGATCCAATGGCAAGATTCATGTAAAATTTATCAGAGGAATGCCGCTGATGACGTCATAAGGACTATACGACGAAAACATATAGATATGAATATGATTGCGACAGTATACCTATAACCTATTGTTATCATCGTCAACCTTGAATTTTGGATCCCATTGCATATTCGTTATCATCATCACCACCATCACCATCGTCAATATCATCATCATTATCGTCAATGTTATAATCATCATCATCGTTGTAATCTTAACTATAATACAGTGTATCAGCATACTGGGTACAGATCCTTATCACTAACTGTATACAATCATGGTTTGTTTTATCATCATTATGACGAACCAAAATTCCTCAATATGGAAACTCGGATGTAATAATCTTTTAATGCCCTGGAAACTCATAAACTGTCTCTATATAGCAAATTATACAGCATACTCGAAACAAATATCTTATCATAATCATCAAATATTCAGAACGGATGATTCCTTCCATAACGGTAAGACTGGAAATCATCACAGTGGACGGTAAAGGGAAGGATTTATTGGGGCAGATAGAAAGATGGCCAACGGTTGGGTTCATGAGGTTTCTGAGCCGGATGAAGTGTTTACCGGGGAGGAAGCCAGAAGGGTCTGAAAGGGGGTACGATGCGGCATTGAGAGGAAAAGAGTGTCTCGAAAAAATGGCTTAGACCGTGTTGAGTGGCGTAGAAAGAAAAAGAGATAGAGGGTGAGAGATCGAGCTCACGTGATCCGGGTCCATGTTCGAGAATGCGCGGCGCTCTGTCATCTTTCGTTCGACCATGCAGATTTGAATATTTCTACAGATAAATGGCGCTATAAATGCTGTTTCATCATCACCATCGGGGATGAGGAAAGAGGACCGCCTCACGGTATAGTGCGCGCATGGGAAGGGAACATTGTGTTGGTGACTGATGGTGGTATAGCGGTGATGGGAGTGCAGAGGAAGACTCATTTTTGTAGCCCATAACAAGATGATACATAACAATCATGATACCTCCTTGCCCATACGTGCATAGTAATCACTGAAGGAGTAATAAAGGTCGGTATAGCGTTCTTTCACTCGGGTTCTGGCGCGGGTTCGAATCCCAGTCACCATTGTATGGAGCTACTTTGCTGTGGCTCCATGAGTCTGAGGAATGTTGTAAGTTGTAATATTATGGAACTCTCCATATAGCTCCATGGATGGTATCATACCGTTCCCTCCAGTCATGCTAGTATAACCATGGACCTACTTAGATCCATGGTATAACAGAGGCAAAACTCTGTCCCTGGGATATGACATAAAAAGGAGGTCCCGGATGTTCCGGACGTCCCGGAGGTATCAAAGATCCCGGCGGTCCCGAAGGTCCCGGAGGTCATCCGAGTCACACTCACAATCCACTTATTACCTAAAGAGTCCTCTTCACCTATTCATCGCAAAGAAAACGAAAGCAGCGGTGGTATTGATGGAAGATGAGGATGATGCAGGTGTTTCTGTGTGATGTTGATAGTGGCTCTGCTCCTCTTTCCTCCTCCTCCTCTTCCTGATGACGAGGTGATGGCGATGATGATGATGGTGTATAGTGCTTTAGGGTTGTGTTTGTGGTGGCGTGGTGATGGTGTGATGGCGATGAAAATAAAGACGAGGATGTTGGTGGGTGAAGTTGACAAGACTGCTGTTGTGTACTCCTGATGATGATGATGATGATGATGATGATGATGATGATGATGATGATGATGATGATGAAGACGATGATGATGAGGACGATGATGAAGATGATGAAAATGAATACAATGATGATGATGATGAGGATGATGATGATGAAGGTAATGGAAGTTGTGGTGATGATGGCGGTGGTACTAGTGGTGTTTGAAGATGAAGAGGACAACGGTTGATAGGAGAAGTTGATACCAGTTCCCCTGCTATACTTCAAAGTCTCGTGATGGCAATGATAGTTAATGGTGGGATATATAGCTGAATATGAATATGAAGATGATACGGTCTTGGTGGATGAAGTTCACAGTATTGCTGCTACTCCCCTTTATGAAGATGATGATAATAACGATAATAACGATGATGATGATGAATAACGATACATGATGATAACATGATAAAGATAATACTGACAGTGATAATAATAATGATGATAATTTATTATTTTTATACATTTCTCATGTTTGCCAGGGTACCCCATTCTCCAATAAGTAGCAGTCTTTCATGAATAATGTTGATGAACATTTATATGTTCATCAAACTAAATAACAAAACGCATATATACAGAAGAAAACGTAAATACATACTGTACATCGCAAAGTTACATAAAAAATATACACTATATTGATTATGCCACAACAAGAGTTTACCAGAATGCCGAAATATCAATTAAATTGCTACTGTGAAGGAATGATTAGATATCATAGAATAAATTTTTGTTGTGCTACTTACAAAAGACACCAATCTTTTCCGTGAATATAATGGAGGAAGCTGATTTGATGGAATATTAATCTATAGCTTGCTACATTCAAGTAAAGAAGATACAATTATTGGGCTACACTTGTGACAATCAGAGCGAAATCTCGGCACACGTAGACTTTCAATGTCTATTTGCCTTGTGTGATTACACGTGATGTTCATGTGTGGCATCATTACTATGCCATAGCTGAAGGTAAGAAGGTGCTAAGTTATGAACACATTCACGTATCATCATAGCGCAACGGAACTCGAAACGTTTGTCTATAAATTAGTGTCATCCATCTATTAAAGACTTTTGAATAATGAGCCGACGGTGTGTCGTATAGATGTTTTGCCCAATAGTATTCGTGCGAAAAAAAAAAATGTAGCGTATAGTTGTATGGGATTGAAATCTGTTCGACCACACAAGAGAATGGTAATCAAATTGTGGTACTAGACTGTTAAATAGAGTAACTTTAAGGATTGTTGGGGAAAAAAAAACTCGCTCTCCTTATCATGCAAACACTTTTCTGGGCAAGTTTACTTACATTTTCGATTTGTTTAGATCATTTCAGTTCTTCATCTATTAAAACTCCTAACGTTAAACATTTGGTGAACTGAACTCTTTTAATCATATTACCGACATTTTCAATTTTCCCGACATTAGAACGAGAACCGATAATCATGACAGAAGTCAATTAATGATGGTAATGACATGATGATGATGATGATAATGATAAAGACAATTGTAATAAGACAGTAGGCCTAGTGATGGCATTTGCTGTTAGCCTCGATGGCAGGGAGCGATGCCAACGTTATGGCAGTGACGGATAGCTCAGTCGGTAGAGCACCGGGCTAGGAATCCGGCGGTCTCAGGTTCGAATTCCGACGGAATCCCATTTACTTTGCTCATTTTCCACTAATAGAATAGGCCTATGATCTAGATACATCTAGCTTAGGTGCATTACATGGTTGTAGGTACTGGTCAGCAAAATGATCCACAAACTCCGGATTCGCGTACATCGTATGGTTACGCAAGTTGCGCGCCGCCCTCACCTTTTCTTTACGATGTTGTTTTTTCTTCTTTTTTTTTTTCAGAAATGGACAGGACACACACACACACACCACACGCGCACGATAATGATACGCGCGAGCTGAGGGGATGAAAGTTTGTCACGAACTTGTCGCTAGGAGCTAAACTTTTATCATTGGACGAGCGAAAACAACCTGTCGTCTGTTTCGCCCGTTCGAACCTACTCGCGTCCGTGCGTGTTACTTCACTGGAGCTGCCTTTGAGTTTCGCCTGTGATGACGCGACCGGATCTTCTGTGGTAGATTTACAGGAATTGTCGCGTGGATGTCAGTCTGTTTAGTGGTGCTGTAGGTCTCCTCACTACTTGCAGATTGTACACAACTCGACGAAAAGTGAGAGATGTGTGAAAGGAGGGTCTCGACAAGGACAGATTATAACCAGTTCTGTCACTCTTCCGTGTGACTTTAGGAGGTCATAAAGGTCTAGGCTTTTGAGCAAACGTGCACCGTTGGAAGTTGTCGGGCTTCCATAAGTTGATGCAACAAAGGGGAATCCATCAAATTATCAGCTGTTTGTCATCCACTGCGGACGCAACACTCACAGCACTGTGTCGCAGTGACGGATCTGTATAGTTCTCGGTTGTACCAATGCCCGGTCCTCGTCGCAAACTTCTGTTCTGCTGGGTGAGGAACGTTGTTACTGTTTAGTTTGTTATAACTCTTGCCCTCCCTGTCAAATTTGAGGCTGATTACAGATAGAGAGAGAAGAAAAACAGAGGGAGGGCGACGGACGTAGCAGAGAGCGGACTGCTTTCTTGGGAGGCGGTTGTCTGCAAATCGCGGATCGACAGAGGCTGGAGCGGAGCAGTGCCAGCGGCGGCGGCGTTAGCCGAGCAGAGGAAAAAACTTGAGGATTACCTGGATATGATGGATTCTTTGTGCTAGAACCTGTTTTTACGTTGTATCATGTGACAGAGTAACTGCTGCATTGGTTCCAAGCAGTTGTATCGGACCTCATCTTTTACAGTTCTTCGTTTTTGTTGCGTAAGAGCTGCGGCACAATAATGCCGATTAACGCGAATCGGCAGAACTTTCAGCCCGCTCTCCGGCTGAGCCTACCCGTACTTTTAACGCTGTTCTTAGTGCCTTGTGTCTCTCCACAGGGACACGTTAGGACCTCGCTGACAATAGACAATGCACACGAGACATCTGAGTTTGAGTCCGTGTCTTCTACATCCAGCTATGTCTACGCTGAACCTAACCCCGGCAATCAAGCTGGTGGTGATGTTGAAGGACAAAGGACTGTTGAACTTGAGGGGGGCCAAGGTGGAGCAACAATGGCCTTTGTGTTTGATGTGACGGGGTCCATGTTCGATGACTTGCAGCAAGTCATTGAAGGAGCCAAGCGTATTCTTGATTCAAATCTGATGAGGAGAGACACCCCCTTAAAAAACTTTGCCTTGGTGCCTTTTCATGACCCAGGTTTGTTTCTCTACTTATCATTGAATTTGCTATTTTGTTATTGTAACACTTTAGATTCTGTCCAGGGCCCCGTTGCAAGAAAGTTGCAATCATTGCAAATAATTGCTAATTTTGAAACAACCATTCTGATTGGCTCAGGGTCTGCCCTGTTAAGAAGACATGCATGCAACAATGATTTTGATTGGCCAGTGACAATCAGTTGCAAGTTGCGTTTAAATGCAAAGTTTCTTGCAACGGGGCCCTGATCCTTCTACATTGTATTTCTTTGGGTTTTGTTTGTTTGTTTTTGTTTTTTGTTGTTGTGACAGAACTACTTTGTTTATTTTCTTGCTAGAGTGATCGAATCACATGTGATCGTTCTAATACATATATTGCCAAATATTGCTAACAAGGCCGGAAAACGCTTGAAGATTTCTGTTTGATACATTTGCCAATCAGCCCTACAGACAAAGGCAGTAGCTAGTATAGTACAAAACACTTAGGTATCATAGCATTTCTGAAGTTATTTGATTACACTGTAGAATCAGCAGATCGTCATAGTATATGTTTCACAATGCTGGTAGAGAATAAGACAATAAAAGTGCTTTAAAAAAGCAAAAACAAACAAACAAACAAAAAACAAAACCCAATGTACTCAAAATGATAGCAATAACCGGACATTAAATGTAGAAAATTCGAGCTTTTTGAAGATTCCAGTGATGGTAAAGAATATGAGTTTGCTTGTTTATTTCCAGTCAGAAAACACTAAATGAAGCTAATGTAGCTGGTAAAAGAAAAAGAAAAGAAAAAAAGTTGTGAAACAGAATTTTGCCAATCACAGAAATCAATACCACTTTTAGTTTGATTACATCCATGTCTTGATATAGGTTCTGTTTTAAAAGTTAGGCAATTCGATTATGTTATTACATGTAGGGCCTATGCGTCATCATGCCACCAGTGGTTCAGTATTCAGTGATCATTTCAGTACAGTTAAATTTGTACCAAATGGAGAAACATTCAAAGAAAACAAACAATTGTCATTGTAGTTTTAAAGTTCAAAGGAAAGTTGCATGTTAAGTGTGAATGCAGTCTAAATAGGCTTAACTAATGAACAACAGTTTTACTGTCCCTTTAAAAGCTATAGCTGAAGTACATCTTAGCATTCTTGGTTTAGCATGATATAAGTTCACAAAAGTTCTCTAAGAATTGACAGTATTTGTTTAATAGATACACATGAGCGCCAACTCCCCATAAGGTGGTTCGATAGAGTCTGAGTGTAGGGAAATGGAGTTATAAAATTCCTAAATCAGATTACTACCACAGTCCGTACCACCATGAAAAGCGTGTGTGTGTGTGTGTGTCTGTGTTTGTGTGTGTCCCAGTCTCTTGACTCTTTCCCCATTTCTAAGCCAACTTATCCCCTCTTCCTTAGTGCGGCAGACACGAGCACAAACAGTTCTGTTGTGTCTCGAGTGTGCTCTACAACTGACTGATTAGAATTTAACTTACTGCATAAAAGGGAAACATTGTCCTCCACAGGAGAGGAAATTCTACCCTGAGTACACATCCTGGAAGAAAAAGTCTGTACCCGTGGTATCAACTTACTCAATTTACAAGTAGTTAGAAGACTTATTTAGTAGAAGATAAACATTGTTTTATATGTAAAGGAAGAGTATAAATACTAAAACCAATAGATTTATGGTAATGTAACTTGCGTAACCCTTAAAAAAAAAAAAAAAAAAAAAACAGTGGCTAGCATTGTAGAGAAGTAAATAAACATTCCTTTTATCCAGTGATGAATTTAGTGTTTGGTGTTAAAAGATGGAGAACAATAGGTCAATATAATAAAGAGCTTGTGAGAGAGAGGAAAAAAGGAAAAGAAAGAAAGCAAAGGAAAATTGGGAGTTACAATTGTATCAGGGCTTGTATGTGCATAACTTGTGAATGATGATAACACTATTGCTTCCCATGTTTAGTTGCCACCATGAAGAAGGCTTTAGTAGCTTCAAATGGTTAAACGCACTCAATCAGTTGTCTCACATCCAAGACGTGTTGATTCCCTTAGAATTTGTTTGACATTTGTATTTTGTGAGCCATGCATTTGCATTTCTGGAAATCAAATAAGTGCTTATTTCTTGTCTTGAGAAGTTTTTAGGTTTTCTGAGAGGCCTCTCAATTCAAGTTGGGTCGCCAGTGGAAGTATTGTTTCCTTCTACCTATTGTCCTGCTTTGCAAATTACATTCCACTCAGGCTTGTTCAAAACGGAACCAAAGCACAGAATACACACACATACAGGTTGTACAGGGACTCACGTCAGTGCACTGTGATATGAACACAAATTTGTTGGGACTTCACTTTCCTTTTTGATCTTTATGCAATCTTCAGTTGTTTTACAATATATTTGTCAAAGTGTATCTTTACCTTTTCTCTGTTGACAAGAACCATCAGAGAATAAACTTGTGTTTAAAGATAGGTTATAGAAGACTGTTGGTATGTCATAGCTGTACTCAAACCAAATATGGCAGTCATTCATATAAGAAATGGGTTCATGTAGCTTCTCGACTAGCACGTGTGCTAACTTTTGGTTTCCTTGTTAACAACAACTTTGTAGAATTACGCTACATGTATCACATTTAAATCTCAAATGTCTTCATTTAATCATGTTATTGTAAAGGAGTAATAGATAAGTATTTTTTTTTCATATATATAATGATTGAAAATGTACATGTTCAAATGTTGTTGCTAATAAAACTTCAAACTTCAAACTTCAAATGAGAAAGAAAATGAAAACCAAGAAGAAATGATAGTGAAAAGAGATGAATGCTCGGTCTGGCAAGGTGAATGAGATACAGCCCATTGGCTGAAGTTCATTTCTATCAGGAAATGCCGAATTGATTGCCATGTTTTGTTTGAGACCATTACACATTTGGAAAGTACAAACAGAGTGTGGTGACCTGATGTTAATTTGGCGGAAGATCTTGGCTCCAGGGCCATTTACTCTGGAGCGATACCAGGTTGAAAGGATAGGAAATAGCAGATGACACAGGAAAGGTACTCTTCAATCCACACAGGCATTGTTTATGCCTTGTTGTGTCTTTTTGATGTACAGCTGTAGTTCAAAATGTAATGCCCTGTCTGGGCAGAAAATAGCCTAGCGGGTGTGCTTTATGTCATTACCATCTGCAGGCAAACTACAATGTAAACCAGTAGCCTTGGATTCTTTTACTCGTTATGTCTCATTTTGTAAGTGGTTCTTATTTATAAAGTAATGCAGGTTAGATTTATCAACCAAACACAAACTTTCAGTCTGATATAACATTATTGGTAGTCGGTGTAAAGGCACAAATTCTTATCCTTTGCAGAGCAATCACCAATTTTAATTTTAATTTAAGTATTAATTGTTATATTTTGGAGACTAATTTTGAGCAAAGCCGAGGCAATTCAGAGTCATGGTCTTTAAAAGCAGCTTTAAGCAAGTTTAAATGCATCAAAATGATCTTAGTCAGAGCCAGATTTTATCTGAAGCTAGGAATCCTGGTTTTGATTACTTAATGAGATAAAGTGGTGTTGCACACAAACCAGCTTCTGTGTAGAGAAAACAATACAGAAGTTGGAATTTAATGCATACCCCGTATCCATCAAAGCAATGCTGTCAAATCACAGTCTATGTACAGTAGCTCATGTCATACAGTGACTTTTCAGATACTGTACCTAGAGAAGTGATGTAGAGTATGTGTAAAGGTAAGTCCTAATATTTTAGTAGTGTGTGGGGGTTAAAAAAAAAAGGTCAAGTGTGCTAATCACGATTTTAGGATCAAGTTGCTATGGTGTGATGTATATAATTTCCCCTACAGTCTTTCCTGCAACTCTGTCATAGTAATTGAAGCCCTTCCCTATCCTATCCCACTCCTTCTCAACCCCCTCCCTTCATCCAGGACAATGGTTGCTTTCTCTGTGGAGTGAGGTCACACAGGGGGGAACTGTTTGAAATTGTGATTTCCTCATGATTCACAAGCGAGAAAGTGGGAGTTTCCCCCCTCCAGAGTCCAGGAGAGGGGATGTTTTGACAATCACCTTTGAAAACCTCTGGGTTCATCTCATTTAAAGGTAGTCACCAGCTCAGCGAGTGTAGAGGTATAGGAGGGGAAATACAGATGTGCCACATGTTTGTGACTCCTCAGTTCACAGACTCAGATCTGTTCACAAACTCAGATCCACCTGATATCCATTCAGGATTTCCGCCGACCTCCTTGTTTGAATATGTACCCTGAGCTGTTGATTTCCGCTCATGTATGGATTATCATTTGGTATCTATCTTGTTGGGGGGGGGGGGGGGGTCTCCACACAGTATCAAAAGAGTGCATGAGAACAGATGGCTGTAGAAGATTTGATGTGCTGCAAACTGGACTAAAGGCTAAACAACTCCATGGATATAAAATCTAGTCAAAAGTACTTTGCAGTTTGATTCACTTGTTTGATTGTAAAGAGTCTCAAGGGCAGTTAATGAAATGTATAGGCCTACCAATGTGTACATGCAAAATATTAGGTCTTCTTCAAATAGGCCTGCTGTAAAGTGGAAGATTTTGCTGTTTGGAAACTTACAGTGTGTAAGTGTGAAAATAAAAGCACTCAAATTGTTTTGCTTGTTGCTACTGTACTACTGTACATTTTGATTCTGCATAAAAAGTAAATTGTAAAATTCATCCTGTACCTGGCTGAGTAAATTACACATGCACATTGTAAGAAGTCTGAAATACACAGATCATGGTTGACATAGGTTTTAATAGCAGAGACCATTTCACTAGCGTTGTTGGATACATGTAAGCAATTCTAGTATTTAAGATCAACAACATGGTAAATAGTGCAATGAGTCTGAAATAAGCAGGTTAATGTAAGAAACATTGGTTGGACAAAGACATGTTGCGTGAATAGTTGCAGTCTCAAATGGTGCGATATGTTGAAGAATTGGATTGACAATGACTAATTTGCTTGCAAAATGGTCAGTCGGAATTCATCATTAACAATATCAGGAACAGCTGGGCATTTTACATTTTGATAAACATTCACGTTGAAAGTTGCCATTATACCTGAGGTAGAACACTGACGCAAAAAGGCATCACAATGACAGTGATAGATTACATGGCCAGGCTTCCTGCTCTATAGTTCTCAGTCATGATTCATGTTTGAAAATAAAGTCAAATGAAAAACAAAAACAAAAACATGATATAACGAAACAAAGAATAAATATTTCATGAGCAGTCAGATTGCATGCAGTGTATAATAAAACTTTCACTGCCAACTGGAAGTGGCATTTCTGTCTCTCTAGTGAAATTCCTGACTCTGTATCATGAAGCGAACCTGAAGGAATAATGCAAACCATCGACATAAAAGTGCCTGGAGGCCTGTAACTGAAAGTCATAATTTGAAATAATGTTCTTAAAGAAATATCTGCTAAAATGGTATCAATCAAAAGCCAGCTTTTGTTATTATGTTCTATGCAAGACAAATTGTTGAGTGGCTTTAATCAGAAATATCCAGAATTACCCTGACTACCAGTATTCGTAAAACAAAAGAAAGAAACAAAACATTAAAAAAAAAACACTGAATGAGGGCTGGTAGAAATCCATTGCTCATTATTATCAAAGTTCTTTGTATTGCCTGTCATAGAGATGTACATAATACCATCGTGAGTCCATTTAATATGAGAAACAGTAGATCCTCATTTATCACATGTTAATCAGTTACCAGAGTCTAATTTGGCTTTAAACTGTGCCTTTGTGGTTATCATTGGAGAGGAAGGAGACGTGAGTGTTTGAATTCATTCAAATGTGTTTTGTGAGACAACTTGCTTGGAGATGTGTCCTTTTGGCTCAGTGGCAAATGCAGGAAGGGCATGCTGTGTTTTAGAGATTAGTCATCTCTCAATCAGAGTGCGTTTTGTGCGGCTGTGATGGTCTTGTGACCTCATACAACAGCAATAATTGTCCATGCTAATGACAGAATAGAGGTATTTACATTAAGAACTGAAGTTTATCGTAAGCTTTAATGATGGAGTGCAGGGACAGGAGTTCATCCAGGATGAAGGTTGTAGGTTTCAGTTTCATTAATGTTTCGGAAGACATCATCGAGGCGTCTCACATGTGCAGGACAGTTGTGTCTCATCTGAGGATGCTATTCCACACCCTATGTTCAAATCGACTTCAGTAAAAATAGAGCAAACTCAGATGAACAAAATGGTAGAGATTTCATCAGAAATGCATGTAAAATAAGGCAGTGTTGGAGTTTTAAGTTTTTTTTGTGTGTGTTTTCAGCAGAGTGATATCATTCTTTGTCCTCTTGGTTTGTACTACCTGTAGAATATGCTAAAAGAATACTGTAAAACTGAAACAAGAAATGTTCGCGTGCATTTTAATTTCTCGAATTTTGCGAGTGCCAAGATTCCCGAAATTAAAATGTTATTATTTCTTGTCTTGTTTTGATAAAAACTCCTGCCAATCAGTTTGTCAGATTTTACTCTTTTTCATAAATCCCAACTTATACATAGTGTAGAATTACACTTCAAAGCACCTACAACTCTACCATAATTACTTTTCAACATATCTTGTTTAAAGAATACTTATCCACTGTATCAGTGCTCCAACATTTAATACGATTATGAATTTGACATTAATAGTCTGATGATAACATTGGTTGCTTCCCTTGGCTACAGTTAACTATTGGACCACCCATTATGCATGGTGAAAGAAGAGCTTGTCTGTCATCAAAGGTTAAAAATTTGTTGACCCCCAGCAAAAATTACATTAGTGCTCAGGAAATGATGACTAACACTGTTAGCACCTAGTCATTATAAAGTACATGCTATCATCATGGACGTAATTTGTGTCTATCAAGCTGCAGTGCATGGGAAAACATTTTGCTGTATTAAATGTTGATGTTCTTAAGTTGATAATGCAAATGAATGTGTTACAGGTAAAGTTGGATATAATTCTCTGGTATTTTTTTTTTTCCTGAAGAGTGCAGATAGGACAAGGATTTTTTTTTTAATAACTTGTGGCATTCTATAATTTTGTTTGTGTTGTTTATCTGCTTTATGGATGGAACTATGCCAAAACACTGAAGGCTTCATGATTGCTGTATATATTCATGATTTGCTTTCAGAATACATTACATTGTAGAGAAAATGATGCAGATGTTTTTGAAAATACCAAAACTGTTATTGCTCTGAATGGGGCTGTTAATGAAAAGGCATTTCCAAATGAAATTAGGGATTTTTTATTTTTATTTTTTAGGTAATGCCAATTTTTGGACAAATTTCTTTTTGTTCATTTTTTTTTCTATTTTAATCCTCTTTCTCTCATTCTCTGTCTTTCTTACTTTTTCTCCTCTCTTGGCTTTATAGTGCCTACTTTTTTTCAGTCCCTTATATTTGAAACTCTCATATTGTATTTCATTTCATTTCGTATTTTCATGTTCAATGCATCAAGGGACATTGTAATACAGGACATCAGGATCCAGGCTTAAATAATATCTTTATTCCTGACTACCTACAAATCAGAATAAAATAGCAATGATAAAGAGTCGCTATGTTCCCATCTTGACAACAAAAAAGGCTAAATAAATGTGTGCTCAGTGAAAAGCAAAGCTTGATTTTATTTTAAAGTAGAAGCCATTACGATTCATTTCCAAATAGGATTTGTTTTTTCACATGTGATGTATTGTAAAAACTACACAAGGACTCTCAGCAGAATGGGGGCTAGGGCTTGCAAAAACTGGAACCACTGATACCTTAAAGGCATTATTTACCATTTGCAGATGAAACAAAAACCCATCTTTAGTGCTTCAAAATGGTTCTAAAATGTGAGTTACAGGTGTACGCACAGAAACAACCACTGTAAAGTTTTTTGATCAGGATACTCAGTGTTAAATTTTGTTAAATATTCAAAATGTGAACAATACTTATGAAAAATTGTTTCATACTATAAACTGTCTACAGTTATGGTTCAATGAGAAAAAGAGTGATATCTCCCTACATTTTAGGTTTTATTGCAAAATTTGTACATGATGGGATGTTTTGGGATACAGCTGACCTACAAATATGTATCAAATGTGATAACTCTAAAATTTTTAAAATCACTGCTCCCAAAGGTAAACTGTACCTTTAAAAAAGTTTTCATACAGTGTACATGGGGGGGGGGGGGGGGGTCAATGGCTGCCAGGTGGGTAAGTTATGACGAGGGTGGCTGCATGCTGACAGCTGTGACTGTCCCAGCATACCAACCATGAATAGCCCCTACTATTCAGGACTGGGCCAGGGGTGCTCAACCCAAACAAGAATTATAGTGCAATGCAGACAGCTGCCTGGTAGTGATGAGAGATGGTGCCCGAAATCTTCGGGTCAAGTCTTCCTTCATTTTTACCTTTTTCACCGTTCACTGCAGAATTATGATTCTGCAATAGCAGTGTCATATCTCAAGCAATTTAATCCACTCACTGCTGCCACTTCAGAATGACATAGACATAGTCCAATTGCTGATGGTAGTGACAACACTAAATCTTAGGATAGTGTATTGGGCAATGTAGAGACAAAGTTGAGTGTTCTGTGGGTCACTATACAAACTGTACACTGTTAATGCTCTACAGAGGAAAGCCTAAATATAGCATTTTCATGCTCTTTCTGGGAGGTTGCATTCGAGAAGTTATCGATCTACAGTCAACTCTCATTTGATAAGAGTGGAGAGGGAGCCAGTGCATTTGAAAGTTAGTCTGAAAAGAATGAGTAAAATTTTATTGGCACATCAATAAAAAATTGATCAAAATCAGATGAAAAATAAGGAAGTTATGGCTGTTGTGCTCATAAGATTTACTCTTTCTACAGACAAACTTATAACTAGACTCTCTATGCCAACTTTCACCTCTTGGAACAGTAATATCTAAATATTTTGGTCTGAAAAATTTATCAGTAGGTGATAACTGCTATATATGCAACATTAACTCTAATATGCAGGGCTGCCAGTAGTGTGAAGTGCATAAGTTCTGACTTGGAATGGATTTGATGGAAATCCTCTTTAAAAAATAAAATTTGAACAGTCAGTATCACAATATGAGCTGTTTGTTTCTGCAAGTTAGCAAAGTTTATGAGGATGGAGGATACACTGTAAATCATACACTAATGTCTGATGGTATGATGTGTATGATTTCATTGTCACAATGGTAACCGAATCCTTTTCAATTCATGATGTACTTTGATACTGCAAAGAGCATCAGATTCTATTGGTTATGTCATAAATATTTCTGAAAACTTGCCATGACCTCTGTGCTTCATGTTGCATACTTTTCATTGACCAGCTGTCTCATTTTGTCCTTAAGTTTTTGCTAATCTGTGTTCTTCAACAAAATGCCATCTGGTATTTATCCTATTGCTATTATAGTGTCATTTATTATTATTTTCAACACATTTTAACTCTTTAAAGAGCATCATTACGTGAGCAGAGTAAAAGAACCAAACCTGCTCTTTGTGAGAGTAAAACGTAACATCATCTTGGAACTACTTTGTCTGAATGTTATAAATTTTGCTGTCATGTCCATGTAGGCAAGTTTTATTCATTATGCAAGTATACTGAAATTGATATTCTGAGATAGTCTTGGTGTGACATGTTAGAGCAGTCCTTAATGCTGGAATAATTAGAATGTCAGTGGAAGAATAAGCCATGACGATAGATGTATGGAAAAGAAAAGGTCTGAGCCAGCAACTAGCCAGGTCAATTTGATTTTTAGAAATAAAACCCTAGGGTAAGGGTCAACCAGCCCCTTGAACTTAGGGTTCTTGAGAACAAGGATATGAAAAAGATATCTGCGCATAGCAACACTAACAAGATTTGGTGTTCGGTAGGCTTCTATAGTTTTTTTTTCTGGTAATGTAAACTCTTGAGCATTGGCAGCTATCCGTTGAGGTGATATTTGAACTCTATTCATTACAAGTTTAGGCTACAGGGAATATCAGCAAGTGAGTGATGACATTTTAACTATTGTAATACATGATATAGGCCTAGTGTATGTCAACAGATTGCTTAAAAATGCCCTCTCCTCATTGAGATGTGTTAATTGATTGGATGTGGATTCACAAAGTGTTTGTTTTAATCTTTGCATCCTTTCATTACATGTGAGTACCTACCACAACTAGCAATTTTGTCTGAAGAGACATGATAAACATTCACGAGCAATTGCCATGCCAGAAGCAAGAAGATGTAAGCTTTGCTTGCAAAAGATTTTAAAGGACAAGTTCACCTTCATTAACATAAGGATTGACAGAATGTAGCAATATTAGTAGAACACATCATTGAATGTTAATGAGGAAAATCGGACAATCCATTCAAAAGTTATGAATTTTTGAAGTGTTTGTGCAGTCACCGCTGGATGAGAAGACTACTGCAGTGTATGATGTCACATGCGTACAACAATATAAGGAAAATATAAAGAGAATTTCACAAAATTTCATCTTTTGAAAAAAGTACACATTCCCTTGACTCGTTACTGACATATGTTATGGGTAATATTATTCCCATTGCCTTTAGAAAGAGGCAAGTCAAGTGCTCTTTTATTATGCGAAAAAAGTGAAAATATGTTGAATTTTCTTCACATTTTCTTTATACTATTGTACTCATATGACATTACGAGCCTTAGTAGTCTCTTCATCCAGCGGTTCCAACACAAAAATTTTTAAAATTCGTAACTTTTGTATCGATTGTCCAATTTTCCTCAAACTTTCACTGATGTGTTCTAGTAATATTGCTGCATTCTCTCAATCCTTATGTTAATGAAGGTGAACTTGTCCTTTAATGATGTGTTGTCTAAGCTTTTCTAAGCTTTGTCATGCTAACCTGTCTGCTAAACCCACCACACACCACAACACAGGCTGTGTAGATGTGTGTGCTCGAGAGGGGTAGGATGTCAACAAGCAGCAATCTCAAGTCTACATCCTACCCAGTTGTCCATGTGACAACTTCCTGGACGAAACTTCTGGTTGACTGATTGCAGTAGTAGGCGGCTTGTGGTGGCCATGCACTGTATATTGTGGTTGCCGATCATGGAATGTTTCTCATTTCCTTTCCCTGTCGTATTACCACTGTCTACTTTATTTTTCCTGTCTCATCAGTCATTTGGAGAATAATAAGTTGAAAGAAAATTCATCAGATGTACAGTTATCTCATGGTGTCCACTAACAGTAGAACTGTAGTCTAAATTGACAGGTCACAAACTGTTTTCTTGCAGCGTGATATGCGCTGAATTTGGAAGCTGACATGTTATTACATTGTCATTATGTCACATTCCATGAAGAATTATAGCATTTTTTCCGGCTGTCTTGAGTTTGATACAATTCATTTTAAATAGCGGATTCATAATCTGAAACAGAAGACATGCTATGCCTATTTTCATCATTGCCCATTCATATCTGAAGACAGTTTATGAATGCAAAGGAAAGTTGAAATTTCTCATGACATGAGAATTTATGAGAAATTTCATGAGATATGTACATTGTACATATCTTGAGCTACTGTATCATTCTGCACATTTATGATACATTTCAGCCCAGTTTGATTGTGTGTGTGTGTGTGTGTGTGATCCATACACAAGCTGAGGAATGTTTGTTATGAGGGTTTACAAAGAGAAAGATACATAATGCTCTTGTCTCGTGTAAGGATGTGAGGTGACGCTAAGGAAAACTGTCAAGGGAGGAATGCCCCATCAGCATTTGAATGTTTCCGGTTGGTCAGAATGAAGAGGGTCAGCTGGCCTTGAGATGACCAAGGCTTCAGTGTGGTAAACATGCAGTTAAAGGTAGTGGGGGCTCTCATTATTTAAGGCATAATTTACCATTTGCCGAAGAAACAAAAACCCAGCATTAGTGCTTCAAAATAGTTCTAAAATGTGATAGTGACAACCATTGTAAAAATTTGAACCAGTATAATAGTACAAAATGTGAACAGTTGTTATAACAAAAATGTTTCTAGACTAAACCATCTACAATTATGGTTTGATGAGAAAAATACTGATATGTCCTTGTATTTTAGGCTTTATTGCAATAATTTTATATGGTAGGATGTTTTGTGATACAACATACCTATACATATGCATCAAATGTGATATCTTGAACATTTTTTTTTAATCACTGCTCCCAAAGGTAAACAGGACCTTAAGCAAATGAACAAGGAATGGTATAGTTTTGGGGGAGATGGAGATTCAGGTTATATATTTCAACGAGATGATTCGAAACACTTACATGAAATATTAAAGAGCAGACAAACCAAGAAGAATTCCAAGTTTATTTGATGAAAATCAGTTTTGAAATGACTGAGATACCAAAAATAAGGTAAAAGAAGGTGGTCCGAATATTAAAAAGTGGGACCCACCTATTATTAAGACCTCTGTGTTGCTGGATATCTCAACCTTCTGAAAGCGATTTTTTTGTTATAAATAAACTTTGAATTTCTCATAAATTAATAAGAAGTTCTAGTATAAGAAGTTTCTAATTATCTTATAGAAAGTTAAATAATTGAATTCCTATCTCAACCAAAGCTATACCATCCCTTAAGATGGGGAAGGGGGGGGGGGGGGGAGAGGTGGTTCTTGAAATTGACATAATTGCTGCTGGAAGCGAAGATTCTGAGGGGGAACGGCTCTCCGGTTTTATTCTTAGTCATAATTCAGCATTCTTCTTATGGATTCCCCCTTGCTTTCTCTTTCCAGTCTCAGGATGTCTAGCTGATGCTCAATACAGTCAGAACTGGAGAGAGATAAGGAAACACCAAGATCTTTTGATAGTGTCCCTTTGCTGAACCTAGTTTATATTATGAGCCAAGCTATAAACATCTATTCTTTACTGACTATCTTAAAACAGGCATAGATGAAATTCAGTGAAAAGTTTGGAAGGTCTACAGGGAAGAGGCGTGGTACCTTTAAGTACACCCCTCATGGAGAAACATACTGTCGTTCTTTCTACCCATCTCCCTGACTTGCTGTGGATTCCTCCCTATATCCTACACTGGCATCCACAGGATTAGGAAGCTCCTGTAGTGTTGGTGGCTGTTCAAGAAAAACAACAGCAACGAAGGCCTCTCCATGTTGGTCTTTGCCATGCAGTAAAATATGCAGCCGGGTGGTATGCATATTTGTGCAGGTAATGTAGGCCTGCATACCAATGAAAGTGCATAACTACCATGAAGATGCTCACAGCATCATCAGAAAAGAGCATTGTGTCATTAAAAGTGTTTTCTTAATTTTCTTTACAGAAAACCACTCTGCCAAAACAAATTAATACATTTCTGTGAACCCACTTTACCCCTCACTAATTTCATTAAATATTACAGTGAATTTATACTTTATGGACTAGCATGGAATATACTTTGGTTGTATTCTGTGGAAACAGTATGTTTTCATAACATGATATATTACCTTGGAAAATGGTGGAAAATAGGTTGGTGTTCATCTGTAGCAGTTACTGATACCATTAACCTGTTTAAGACTAGTCCGGAGTATACTATAAAAGTGGAAACTTTCGCGGTGTTGAAATTTTCGCGCATTTGGCGCAACCAGAAACTAGCGCGAAAATGAAAGCACGCGAATATTTTTGCTTGCCATATGTTCCTGTGCGTGATGTCTTGATTCCGCAGAATTTTTTTATATGATGCTTTTTAACCAGCACAAGCCAAGAAGGGCATTGCTTGATAGTACTACTTTTTTGTGTGAATCTTTTGAAGCATGCTTCTGTATATATGGCAGGTCTTGGCTGTATTGCCAACACAATTTGGACTTACAACAAAAATCACATTATAGAGTATCTTGATACAGCCCAAAACTTTGAATAGAAATATCAGCAGTAGATTTGAACTTTTATAGATGATTTACACAAGAGACCCTCTGAGATGCTAATAGACAAAGGTCAGAGTTATTTCATAGAAAGCTCAGATCATGAGGTCAGTTGGGTCATGGGAGACCAGAAAGGATCAGTTATATGTCAAGAGATCCCATGCCTGAAACCCTTCAAACTGAAGCAATCATCACCCAAGTTGGTGCCAAGTTATAGAGTAACCCCAATACATCACTTTTCCCTTATAAAATGGACTCCACAATCCACTTACAACAAAAATTGAAAGTGCTACATAGGGTCATTTTTTTATTTTATTTTTTTAGGAAGAGTATTTCTGAAGGATATTAAAGGGAACCATAATCTGTATCTTTTTTCTGCACTTACCAGCAGTTGAGCACATTTCTCCCCCCCCCCCCAATTTTTTGGCGAGTGCGTGTTTTGAAGACATAAATTCTCCCAGCTTAGCCATGTAAAAAGACAAAAAGTATAACAACAGCAAAATATATTGCGCTAGAATGGAAATAATCTTCCAGTGTTTCACATTTGTGTTGTTTGTACATGTATTCTTTTGGCATTAACTCATCAAAACAAATGCACATAAGTTTTTATTCTAACATTCTAATACCCCTTTCAGGTAATCGTGGATGTGGATAATAGGAGCAATAAGTCGTAAAATTTCGATTACATGAACGGGAGAGGAGTAAAAAAGTGCGCATTATTCTGATGCTGCTATTATGCGCATTATTGCAGCATGAGGAGTAGATTGAGAATACATGAACGCGTTTTACGACTTATGCGCACTAACATTCCACAGTTCGGTCAAAGGTCACTCGATTTCCCGCACAACCGCTGATTGCTGAGCTTGAGTGAGAGCTGTGCATACACGTGAGTATATAGCACCGGAAACATTACGTCATTATAGAGGCGGGCGCAGTAACCATGACAAATACTCCCGTCTTTCGCACCGTTATGTGAACGGGCGCTCGTAAAAGTAGTGCGCACTTCATGGGATATATGAACGCGATTTTGAATACTTCATCCGCATTATTTGGATAATTGAACCGCGATTACCTGAAAGGGGTATCAGTATGATCAGGCCATCAGTGTGCATTTTAGATACTTTAGAATAGGTTTATATTTGTCATCTTTTGATTGTCTTTTATACTATGTGTTATAGTACGTCCTATTGTTCCTCGGAATCAGGTGAATTGGAAATTTGGCTTCATGCCACTTGCCACAAGAGCAGTAACATCCAGGGAAATCCAGATTTAGAATGATTATTCAGGATTAGGAATGATTGTGCCCCTTCATCAGTTGTTTTAGTGAGAGAAAATCATCGCTTAGTGCACCCAGACAGTATATCTCAGTCAGTATTTGATGTGATGGGTTGAATGTTATTCACAAACTTTTATCCATTTGAAGAGCTCATTTCAAATAATCTCAAATATATTCAGGCTATGGAATTAGTGTAAAAAGTCTAGAGTAAAGGAGAATGAACTATGCTCTAGATGTGCATTCATAAGATATGTGTTGATATGATATTGTAACAAAATGATATTTATTTTGTGTAGTGTGTAGTGCATTTCATTTGGAATTTGTGCAAAACCATTGATAGAGCGAAATGTGTTCATACATATGCAGTAACACAATGTAGTCGTGGTTACTTTGTGCTGATTTATACATGTAACAAGCTATGCATTCTAAAAGAGTGTTTGAATTGTTCCTTTAAGTCAGTCTGCTGTATTGATGATTATTTGTCAATTAGTGGTTTTTGTGGAGATTCAGATAGTGATAAAAAGTATGGATGATAAGTGCAGCGATAATTCCTACAGTTAGTTCAAAGTTGTGTTACAGAGGTTTGACACATACATTTAGCATTGTGTGTGTATACGTGTGTATACAGGTTGGCCATATGACACATTTTAGACAATTAACGTTGATTAATTAGTAAACATGATCAGTTATGGGACTGAATATGGTGTTGATGTTTGATTTAAATGATTTCAATCAAACTGTGAAGAGTTTAAAGGGATAGCTTAACTCTGTGTAAAAATAAAGAAATATAAAGGAAATTTTAGGGGAATTTGATAACCATGCCTATAATAATGCAGCACAGGTACTATTAGCTACCTCATTATTCGTATAGCAAACCCTTGTGCTGGTATTACACTGGCACGCTACTCTGCTCATATTCTCAGTGCTCGGCAGTGAAGAAGAGAGGCTGATCCTCTGGATAGCATTATCTTTCTGTCTTGTGCTCGGTACGAGTTGTGAACGTGAGTATATACACACTATACCTGTAAATAAACAAGTTGGTGTTCCGGTACATCGCCTCTGAAATTGTGATGCATTCGTGTTCAGTATAACATAAGTACTGGTTGGAATGAATGCTGGTGAGACTAGGATGGCATCCGGTGGTTCTGCAGAAGACAACTCATCCAGCAGCCTTTGCGAGCATTCTCGAGCGGGCTTTGCTGCACCGTGGGATAACTGAGTATCCAGAACAGACGTCGGAGAACGAAGTTCAGAACTTTGGAAGGAACAAGTACGTCCGACGTACTTCCAGAACAGACGTCGGAGAACGAAGTTCAGTACTTTGGAAGAAACAAGTACGTCCGACGTGCTTCCAGAACTGACGTCGGAGAACGAAGTACAGTACTTTGGAAATGAAAAGTACAAACGACGTACTTCCAGGGCGAACGTCGGAGGACGACGTACTCTAGAAACAACATCGGGAGTGAGAGTGAAAATTCACTGGTCAGTGTGTTGGGTGAATTAGATGCGAGAAGTGAGAATGTGCCTTTGAATCAGATAGTGTGAAGTGCAAGGTGTAGACTGGTGACGTACAAATGGTGGGAAACTTAAGGTTTTATCCTCTTCATAGAGTGATCGTATATTTCGATCAAACGGACGGTCGGCTCGGTCTGCATAAGTGCCAAGGCCCCGTTGTTCGCTACAAATTGGTGTCAGGAGTGGGATACTCTGGAAGAGGATTTAGTAAGAAAGTTTTGACTCGGAGAAAGTCAAAATGGATTCTGAGATTCGACGTCCAACGCCGCGGGATGTAATGCAGCGGTTGGAGAATAGTTTGGCTGAAATCGACCAGATGATGGCAGATCTGCGAACGTCGATGCAGCCAAAAGCAGAATCAAGAAATTCACAAGTACGGGCACCGGAGATGTCACCATTGCACTCTTCACCTATGGGGCAGTTTGACAGTCAAGTTGGTTATGACCAGCCCAGAGGACAGCGATTGCCAGAAGAAGCGGGAGGCTTACCTGGACGACAAGCTCCGTTTTCACAGCCGGCATTCAACAGAGAAACATTGGCATACCCTGGCTCGACGTTTGACACAAGAAGTTTGTCCAAACCTAAGATGATTCCCGATAGGTTTGATGGAAGAACTCCAGTATCAGACTATCTCTGCCATTTTGAAGCATGTTGCAGAATTAACAAGTGGTCGGAGGAGGAAGCCACGGAATATTTGGCAGCAAGTCTACGAGGTCCAGCCGTGAAGTTGTTGTCACAACAGACGGGACGCCGCTTAACTTACCATGAATTGGTAGACCGAATGAATAAGCGGTACGGTCCAGGCGGTAAGGCAGACGTGTTCTTAGCCGAGTTGCGGCATCGACGCCGGGGTCCAAAGGAAACGCTGCAAGAGCTTGGGCAGCACATCCGCGATTTGACAGCACTTGCGTACCCTGACTTTGATGAGGACGGCCATGATAGACTTGCGAGGGGGCATTTTATGGATGCCATTCTGGATCCAAGAATCAGAGAGGGTCTATTTCGAGCGCAGCCTCGTACTCTCGACGCGGCGGTGGAGGCAGCACTGAATGTGGAGGCGTTCCTCAAGATGGAAGGCGGACGAAGGGACCAGAAAACGTCTGGTTATAGTCGCGCAGCACTGGAGGAGACGCAAGGAAATGTTGCAGCACCGACTCACGACAAAGTTGAGAAACTGCTCGAAAATTTGATCGCCAAAACAGAACAGCGCATCCAGCAAATTACCAGCCAAACGCAAGAACGTATAAATAAGCTAAGTAGGCCAAACATCAAGTGTCACACGTGTGGAAGAGAAGGCCACGTTGCGAAGAATTGTCCACAGCCAAAGCCGCTCTCTTCAACTACAAGTGAAACTCGACGATGTTACAACTGCAATGAAAGTGGACATCTGAAGAAAGATTGCCCGCAACTCAAGGAGGCATCAGATTCTTCGCGGGCCGCGACGGAACGATCTCATAGAGAAACCACTGGCATGCTAGCTGAACAGAGAGATGAGGTCGACAAGACGAATGAGAAGAAGAATGAGGTGAAACAGTCCGAAGACAAAACAGAAGGAGAAAGTGCGAGAATGTCACAAGATGCGAGACGACATGGACTATTTGTAGAAGGGAAGGCAAATGGTCAATCCATCACTTTTCTTCTCGACACGGGATCATCTAACACCCTCATCTCAGAGAGAGCGTTCAGTAAGATCATGGAGGCGAAGAAGCCTTCTCTTCGAACTTCCACAGAGATTGTTCAACTGGTTGACGGCTCCCCACTGAAAATTGTGGGAAAAGCAACAGTAGAGATTGAGGTGGGAAACACTCAATTCGTAACCGAGGCAACGGTGGCAGACCTACAGAATGATGGAATTTTAGGTCTCGACTTCTTCATCAAGACGAATGCCGTACTAGACTGTCGTAAACTAGAGTTACGAACTCCTTGTGGGAATATCCCATGCAGAGATCCGCATGGGCGAGCGTTCTGTAACCGGATGGTAGCCACGGAGAAGACGAGAGTGCCTGCGGGGCACGAAGTCATTCTTCCTGGGGCAGTAAAGCAGTCAGAAACAGCCTTCATGACAGGACTGGTGGAGCAACTTCACAAGACAGTGGCCCCTGAGAGGAAGGGGTCCACCCGACGAAGGTCGAGGGGTGGGAAGCATCGTTCCCGACGGAGCCGTCGAGAAGACAGCAACCCCCCGGACAGCGTTCCCGTAGAAGTGCCATCTTCGAGCCCAGTTCGTGAGGAACCGAGACCGCCACGAGAAGCATCCCCGTTGTCGGTGTCATCGGGAGGGAAGACGCCCTCTCGAGCGGCTTCGCCAGCGAAAACGGCCTCTACAGGTGGACGGTCTCCGTCCCCTGAGGCATCTGCAGAGAGGGCTGCGTCGCCAGCAAGGAGTATCTACCGGGAGGCTTCATCAGCCGAGTCCACCTCGTCAGGAGGGAAGAGTCCCTCACCTGAAGTCTGCGACGCAGGAACCCAGACTGTGCTGGATGGCAGGCACAGAGTCAGGGAAGCAGTCTACCGGGTTAGGGGACGTCGACATCGACGTCTGCGTCCACCGCGCTTGAAGACAGCGTGAGGGAATTCGTAATTCCCAACAACGTTGTTGTAATCCGACGCACGGAACGATACATCAGCAACATTGGAGAATACATCGAGATTGTCACAGAGGAGATGAAACGAGTGGCGATGGAGTGAATTAGAGTGTAGTGAACATGGACTAAAATGATAGGTTGAATGGACACTAAAACGGACTCTGTGAAAGACATTCATTCCTCACTGCGTATTTTCTTTGTTTTGTTTTCTCATGCCAGTTCACTTTAGTTTAAGTTACTTTGATTTGTTTCAAATTTGTTTCAAGTGTTCTTTGCAGTTTGGTTTAATCGATCAAAAGTCTCGAGAAGAGTGTTTGTTGAACTTGTATTATGCAAAAGATAAATTAAGCTTGATTTGTTCAGCTTGGGGACCAAGCTTATTAGAGGGGGGAGTTGTGTAACAAAATGATATTTATTTTGTGTAGTGTGTAGTGCATTTCATTTGGAATTTGTGCAAAACCATTGATAGAGCGAAATGTGTTCATACATATGCAGTAACACAATGTAGTCGTGGTTACTTTGTGCTGATTTATACATGTAACAAGCTATGCATTCTAAAAGAGTGTTTGAATTGTTCCTTTAAGTCAGTCTGCTGTATTGATGATTATTTGTCAATTAGTGGTTTTTGTGGAGATTCAGATAGTGATAAAAAGTATGGATGATAAGTGCAGCGATAATTCCTACAGTTAGTTCAAAGTTGTGTTACAGAGGTTTGACACATACATTTAGCATTGTGTGTGTATACGTGTGTATACAGGTTGGCCATATGACACATTTTAGACAATTAACGTTGATTAATTAGTAAACATGATCAGTTATGGGACTGAATATGGTGTTGATGTTTGATTTAAATGATTTCAATCAAACTGTGAAGAGTTTAAAGGGATAGCTTAACTCTGTGTAAAAATAAAGAAATATAAAGGAAATTTTAGGGGAATTTGATAACCATGCCTATAATAATGCAGCACAGGTACTATTAGCTACCTCATTATTCGTATAGCAAACCCTTGTGCTGGTATTACACTGGCACGCTACTCTGCTCATATTCTCAGTGCTCGGCAGTGAAGAAGAGAGGCTGATCCTCTGGATAGCATTATCTTTCTGTCTTGTGCTCGGTACGAGTTGTGAACGTGAGTATATACACACTATACCTGTAAATAAACAAGTTGGTGTTCCGGTACATCGCCTCTGAAATTGTGATGCATTCGTGTTCAGTATAACATAAGTACTGGTTGGAATGAATGCTGGTGAGACTAGGATGGCATCCGGTGGTTCTGCAGCAGAAGACAACTCATCCAGCAGCCTTTGCGAGCACTCTCGAGCGGGCTTTGCTGCACCGTGGGATAACTGAGTATCCAGAACAGACGTCGGAGAACGAAGTTCAGAACTTTGGAAGGAACAAGTACGTCCGACGTACTTCCAGAACAGACGTCGGAGAACGAAGTTCAGTACTTTGGAAGAAACAAGTACGTCCGACGTGCTTCCAGAACTGACGTCGGAGAACGAAGTACAGTACTTTGGAAATGAAAAGTACAAACGACGTACTTCCAGGGCGAACGTCGGAGGACGACGTACTCTAGAAACAACATCGGGAGTGAGAGTGAAAATTCACTGGTCAGTGTGTTGGGTGAATTAGATGCGAGAAGTGAGAATGTGCCTTTGAATCAGATAGTGTGAAGTGCAAGGTGTAGACTGGTGACGTACAAATGGTGGGAAACTTAAGGTTTTATCCTCTTCATAGAGTGATCGTATATTTCGATCAAACGGACGGTCGGCTCGGTCTGCATAAGTGCCAAGGCCCCGTTGTTCGCTACAATATTGTGCCATTATTCAAGTATAACATCATGTAGAATAGAAGTGCCTGAAAAAGGAAAACTACATGTATTCCGTTGTGTGTGTTTTCAAAGAAGGTACAGAATGTGGTCTTTTTGTGACATCAGATTTTAGCATGAAGGATATTGACTGCTGTGATAGGTACAAGCTTCTAGTGATCTTGATGGATGACTATTTTTAGATAAAGGTATGATGTGATATTGGTTATGTTATTCTACATTGTCATATTCAGAAAGGAAGCTGTGCAATCAGAATCAAAGTTAAATGATGCAAATTGATGTTGACAGTGATGTTACTATAATACTCCAATGACAAAATGATGTTATGGATACATGAAAAAAACAAGATTTTACAGACTAACTCAAGAAAATTTAGGCCTTATCAATATTGGCAGTGGTGTTATTCTACTTTAAAAGGAAGAGATTATTAGATACATGTTACATGCAAGCTGAACAGGCAACACTGGAAAATGTTTAAATTAGTTTTGGCAATGATCGTGAAATTCTCATGAAATGTTCTTTGAGCATGGGCAAGAAGGTTTACATGCAGCCAAAACCCCCTCCCCCGCCCCCAAAAGGTCTTGTAGCTCCTTGTCTTCCAGGCTTCACATATGGATCGTCTCGTTGAATGTTGCCAAGATAATCTAATTGACAAGTTCCCTTTTGTGTCTGGCAGAGACCCGCTGTGTGTTTCATGAGGATATAAGTAGAAGTGGGTCTGTTGTAATCAATTGAGAGGTTGAGATCCAGAATCCGTTCAGGTATTGACGATGACAACAGCATAAAATAGTCTACACCTACAAAACAGAAACGAAAACAAAAACAAACCTGTAGTACTATACCAAAGCCAGCTTTTTATCATGCTGTTTTTGAGTTGAACGTGTCATGATGATGAAATGTATATTAAAAAAAATATATTGGTCTGTTAGTGCTTGAAAAATTACAATGTGAATTTGATGTCCAACCAGTGGAAAGCCAGTTCACTTTACTGAAGGTAGAATTGATTGACTGCAGGTGAAAAAAGTACATAAAAGTTGGGAGAAAGGGGTGCAGAGATATTTGGGAACTTTTGGTTGTTAGCAACATCCCTCAACCTTGCATGATGGAATGTTTCCTACCTTTTCATCATCAAGGAATAATTTTCCACCCATGTTTTATCATTATTTTGTTCTAGTTCAATTACTAGATAAAATGGCACTTTGAGTTGCCACTATGGAATTTGGTGATTTCTCTGACTGAATTTCAAACTAAAAGATAATGCAAGGCATATGAAAAAACAAACAAACAAAAACCCAGAGTAATATCACAAATCGCATATTAAAGTACTATGGAAACATTCATACAGGTAGAATTTGTATGTTTCGAGATACTTCTTTTGTATTCATGGGTAAAACAGCTAGTTTGAAGAGCCTCAAAACTCAAAAAAAGGAATGTTGTGATTTCTGTCAGCAAAACTGGAAGGCGCTTTGATATACAAGTGTATAATTCATTGCATTCTTTCAAGAAGTTTTATGAACTTCACAGGGAAATGCAAAAGGAAGGTTACCGCTTTGTGCCATTTCCGTTGTGACACTTGCTTCAACTAGTTTGTGTAGTATTGAATGCTTCCATTTTACAGCGGCCAACCTCGGGTCAAGTTTTAACTACCAAGGACAAGATTTAGTAGAGGAAGGTATCATCCCTTCCACAACTTTAAAGTCATTTTAAGTGGCAGTGATTTATCATCGCTTGAACTCTGAAAGGGGGGGGGGGGGGGTTGAGAGAAGGGGAATGATTGCTTGTTTATACTCACTTTGAGTATAGTTTCTTTGCTCTTGTCACGGCTTATTTTGATGGGTATGTGTTTACAAGCCTTGTAGCACTATTTCAGATCCTCTACAGAAATATGCCAGCACCACAGCTCAATGGTGGAAACTGGTTGTCAAATCTGGATGGGTTGCTGCTGAGGAAATGCTGTGGAATTCACAGTGACTAGTCTACCAGCTTGCTTGTTTCTTTTGTTTTTGGGGGTTTTCTTTTTTCATTCATTTGGTGAGAAAAAAAAACTTGAAAACACTCCACAGAGGACAAAACTCATGCTGCAAAGATGCTTGCTATTTACAAGTTGTATGTATGATATGGGAAATTACAACTCTTTATTCTACACAAGAAGAATAATCGCCGGACTATTACCTGCATGTTCACATGGTACCTCTTCCTTATGGGCCACTTTGCTGCTCTGCAGAGGGAGGAGGGAATCTTATATCATTTTAGGAATCCTGACTGGATCTGCTAGTAAAGGGATTGATGTTAACTTCATAAAGATATTGTAAAGTCAGTAAGCTACAAGAATATTCATGTTTAATTGGAGTTAACTTCTTTCAGGCTCTGCTGTCATCAAAGCTAGTTATCTTCAAGCTCAGAGGAAACGAGATGCAAACCCCTCATGTGGTTTACCTCCTGCCAGTAGCAATAATCAGCAAGTGGTTTCAATCAGGCACATAGTGCTTTAAATAGGAAAAGAATAAAGTTTTAGCCTTTGTAACGTAAACTCACAGCCATGAATGGGAGTCATAAGCAGACATGCAGGACCTCCCATTAGGGTAAAGTCGACCCTATTTCAGTTCATCCAAGAAAAGACATGCTCAACAATTTCTCATATCGCTTTCTTGGGATGTAGACACAACCATGAATGGGAGTAGTCAGAAGCAGACATGTAGGATCTTCCTTTCTGGATCAACTGGTCAACCCTGTTCCACTTCATCTAAGAAAAGACATGCTTATCAGATATCTTTAATAACAATTGCTCATATCGCATTCTTGGAATATAAATACTCTTTCCCATTTTACTTTTGAAATACAAGATGGAGTATTTTCCTGCTTTTCTGAGAAACAGTTGGGCATACTGCCGCTTATGAATTATGTAGGCATGTTTAACCAAGGAAGCAATAAGTAACAAGAAACTTGCTGTGTGCTGTGATATGGGACCAGCAGGGACATTTTTAAAATGTCTTATCCATTCATACTCCAGGAAAAGATGATACAACTTCAAAGTTCTGTCCAGAAACTAGGTCATATTGTTTTCTTAGGCCATAAGGAGTTACTGGACAGGCAAAACACACACCTGCTGGCACTACTCTTCCAACTTTCTGGGGTCCCTGTGGTCTTCTCCATATCCTGAAATCTACCCTAAAACCCAACACAAAAATACCCAAATCTCTGAAATGCAAGAGGTCCCACAAGGGTCCATCCTACATTTCATTTATCATTTATTGTTTTCAATGGAGTTATTTTCATCTTTTATTTTGGACTCTGCAAGGATTGTGACAGTTCCTTTGAGTAGAATATGTTGAAAGTTTGTAATCCTTCAAATTTTGAAGTTAGACTGGTGACCAAATTGCCTACAAACTTTGAGTGGTGTACTGGAGCATAATCTTGTATTTTAGAATTAACAGGAATTAGGACAGCTCCTTTCAGCGAAAGACATCATGAGACCCTCTAACAAATTCCAGATCTCCCGAAGAAAGATTATTAGTGGAGATATTGTCTTGCAAATGTGATTGGTGAGATTACAACAGTGAAGTCTTTTGTAACATTATTTGTGGAGCTTTCTTTATAGCCGAGATGACTTCTTTTGTGTTAATATTCTAAAAGAAGAAGAAGAAGAAAGATATTTCACTTTAGTAAAAATTAAAAGTCATTGTCAGCGCCTTGTGAATAGTTTACAGTGCATATCGTCGCTGGGGTGATAAGACCTTGTATCTGCAATTTTGGTGAAAATGAGTTTTTTGGATTAATGGTCAAATAATGGGTTAAGTGATGTCCTGTCCAAATCCCAACTGTCTTACTCCAAAAATGAAGCCACCACGGCATGTCAAAGGAAAGGCTTTCCCATTCGCCACAGTGCTTTGGCCGCCATGTTTTTTGGCTCTCCTGAACATTTGACATTTTGTAGATACGAGGTCTTATCGCCCCAGCGATGATATAGTGTTTAGATTTCTTATTGCCCGTTACCTTTCAGTTGTTTTATTGATTCTGTAAAGTCGCTTGCAACCTTGGGGTGCTATCAATCTTACTGTATGACAAGACAAAGGATGTCCTACTTGTCACTTGTGGATTTGTTTTCATACCCCCTCAACTTTGCCTTTGTGGCAGCATGTCCAAAGTCTTTTTGTTTTTTGCACAAGGAGTCTGCAATTTATTTATCCTGCTGGTCATAACCTCTGTGAAATGGTGAACTACTCGCTTTCAACAAATAGGGAGAATGTCAAACTACTGAAAAGAAAATAATGCAGTTCCAGGTCAAGTAGATTAGAGCTATTGTTTTGTCTGCTTTCTCTTTGACAATAGTTTTGATGAGTTACGTAAAAAAAGAAGGGGATGGATGTATAAGCCATCAAAACAGACTGTTAGTCAGATGTCTGATACAACTGGTGCAAGACTTTGTCACTTTATTGTTGGTAATTAACATTATGCACAAAATAAAAGAATTTGAAAACAAGATGGAATTGTTAATAGCTGCATCTGGGCCCAGAGATGGTTGTGAGATACTATTGACTTTGGAGGGACATCAATAAAAAAGTGTTAGATTACACCATTGTACAATCTACTTAATGATCTGAAAGATAATGTAATAATCAGTGATGTAAACATTGGTGCTTCCTTTTGCCATGCAGGTAGCACTACAAGCAGTGAGGTTTGACAGGAAACCTGTGTATTGGTTAAATTTTTCATACATTCAAATGATCATTCATTGATTTGCACATTAGTTTTCTAGTTGATTAAATCTTCACACAGAGACTCCAACTCTCCCGTTTTCGACGGGAGATCTCCCGCGGAAAACCCATTTTTGCAAAATCTCCCATTCTCCCGCTTGAGATTTAGTTTCTCCCGCCCTGGCTCTGTGTTTCCCGTTGGAAAGGATTTCTTACTTATTGCTATGGTATGTTGAAAAAATAAGCCTTAGATAGCACCAGAGAGCATCTAGAAATCTAGGAACTTCGCACTTCGTACACATCAACTTGGAGTCTCCCGTTTGCTAGGGGTTTCAGGCGGGAGAATCTCCAGATCAGAAGGTGCTTTGGGTTGGAGTCTCTGTTCACAATGAAAGAGGGAATGAAACAATCTTAGTACCATGAATATGTTTCCATTATAATGCAATTCCTTTGTTTATTAAAGGTATTGTTTACCATTGGGAGCAGTGATTCTAAAATGTTCGAGTTATCACATTTGATACATATGTGTAGGTCAGTTGTATCACAAAGCATCCTACCATGGAGATATCACTATTTTTCTCAATAAACCATAACTGTAGATGGTTTAGTCTAGAAACACTTTATTATAACTATTGTTCACATTTTGTATATCAAACAATACTTAACGTTGATTATACTGATTCAAAATTTTACATTGGTTGTTTCTATCCTTGACTCACATTTTAGAACTATTTTAAAGCACTACAGCTGGGTTTTTGTTTTATCTGCATATGGTAAATAATGCCTTTAAGGAACAACCCAATTGCTAGAGAGGAATAATGTGAGATAATTTTGTAGCCACACAGGGATGTACAAGTATGGCATTATGGTAAAGAATTAAAGAGATTAACTCTGTTTGCATGGTTCATAAAATCAGGTCATCACATTTTACCTGCCCTTATTCAGATATTTCAAACCCTTGTGATAGAAATACTCCTTACCCCTGAATTTTCTTTCCATCCAACAGACATACAGGAAATCACGTTAACAGAAGACCCCGAAGTCTTCCAGGAAGAGCTGAAGAAACTCTACGTCCAAGGAGGAGGCGACTGTCCAGAGAAGAGCATCACAGCCATCTACCATGCCCTAAACATTAGTCTTCCGGGCTCTTCTATCTACGTCTTCACCGACGCCCGTTCCAAGGACTATGAGATCACCAACGAGGTGCTCAAACTCATCCAGGAGAAAGAAAGTCAGGTGAGTTGTCAAACTAGCAACATTCTTTGAAGAAAAGTACTGTATACACCATATATTTGAATAGCAAGTCTAAATCTTCATGAATCGGGACTTCCCGATGATTTTGTGAGTGGTTAAATTCGCGATCGTGAGGTACTGAACTGAACGGAGAAATGATACGTGTATGTCACATTCATATCATATTCACGTGTCTTTAATTTCAAGAATAGGACCTGACTCGCAAAATTCGAGAAAATAACAACCTTGCAAATATTGGAGTATAATAATAATAATAATAATAATAATAATAATAATAATTGATATGATTTATATAGCGCCAAATCCACTCTGCAGAGTGCTCTAGGCGCGGAAGGAAGAGAAAGTGAAGGAGATAAAGGACATACAAATATCAAGTACATGTAATGAGTAGTCAAATTGAGGCTTCAGTGATCAACAAAATGTGTTTAGGGGAGTTGGCAAAATCTCAAGTGATCAATTGATACATCTGATTCCAAACGGATTGAAATGTCATACAACTGTATATAGTGGGAAAGTAGCAGCCCTAATGACAGACAAAGTACTTTCCTATTGAAAAAGATATGTAAAAAGATGTTAAAGCAGATGATAAAGAGAGTTGCCATTCAGAGCTGTTCAGCAACATGATTTGTGATTGAAAAAGTTGAAATGCTATTTGTCATCTGTGTATATTTCAAAGTTATAAAAATAGAGGGTAAAATTGTATTGTTGCTTCATGTGTTTGACTGACATGTGTTTGACTGACATATGTTCTTGAAACCATTTGAGGTTTAAAGCTATGCTCAGTTGTTGTGCCATCCATGACCTAAAAGTTGTATCTTCCGTCCAAATTATTTACAATACATATCTATTGTTATTAGATCACTGGGTTCAATACCTGCTTGGCAAAGTGTGTTCATACATTTTGTAATGAATATGTTTATCTTGCTGTGATACAATGGAAGGTTTCATCTGCACAAGGGCATGTTACAGATCTACTTTACTTTTATTTCTTGTTATCAGTCCATCAACTAAACAGTAGGATGTTTGATTTCCTGTCTCTGGTTAGATGACACTCTTTGGAAGATATGGCAGTGGAACTCAAAAAACAAGTGGATGTTAACATTTGCTATGCCACTGGTAAATGCCTTTGATTTGTCTGTATTTCATCTGTGACTTTATGAAACTGTTTTTGAAATTTTCATTGTTGATTGAGGGCATTAAAGATCAGAAAACTATGTCAGGAATATACAGCACTCAAGTCAACTGTATCTATCTCATTTTTGCTAGGGTACATTGGCAGATACTGTGATTATCTATTGGTTATCTCTAACGTAAGCGCAGACATTTAAGCGGGTTCATTGGCGCACCGTGATCATGTGCCGAACTTCATGAAGGGTTTTGAAACCTGAGGCAGGATGTTTCACTTCTCTTCCCTAGCAGTCATACTTTCTCTTCAGTAGGCATGTGAGATGGTCACAAAAGATTGTTATTTCGTGAGGATAACAGTGGACATCCCAAAAATGTTTTGTAGATTCCACATCAAACCTGAATGTGGAAACCTCTCTCACACTTTCGAGGATACTATAAAGCAAGAAATATTCACGGCATGAAATTTTTGCAAATTGTAGCCAACAGCCTTTCTCATGGCATGAAATTTTTGTGAATTTGCTACTGATAACCAATGCATTAGAGTGTAGACACCTTTCACATGCATTTTAATTTCGCAAATCTTGGCTTTCGCATGATTCACGAAATTAGAATGCACATCAAAATTTCTAATTTTACTGAAGGTGCCCAGTAATAGCAGAACAGCTGACATAATGAGTTCAGCTCAACCTATTTGCCTTTGCCACTTGAGATATATATACAGACACACGCACGCACACACACACACACACAAATGATGATATAAGCTATGAAATCAAAGCTGGAAAACATTTTTAAAAAGTGTGAGATCTGTTGTTCAAATGAAAAGTTGATGGATGTTTTTTAGTTATCAGATTGTTGAGAATATGTTGAATCCCAGATATAGTTGTTTTTTTTTAAACCACCAAGTGAAATGCTATTACACTAAACTCTTGGTCCACACTCAAGTGGGGGAAACCAAAGCAAAACAAACACCATGTGATGGATTCATAAAAGTGAGGTCTTGAGAGAAAAAATGGATGAGATAAAAAAATGATGACATAGTTCTGCATATTTTTTTTTGTAATAGGAAATGATTGCATTATTTGTACAAATAGTGGATGCAAGGTCTCCAGCAAGGTTCAGTCACGTAGAGACATATTAGTTGTCCATGAAATGGCAATTTGTGTCTCTTTTCAAACATTTTTCTCTACCCCTCCCCCATATTATCACCTTGACAGCAATCACCACAAACTTTTTCCAGCTGATTAGTCATTAGTTGGTGTTAGTCCTTGGTTCCTATAAAAACAGAACATGTTTATCACAAACATTGTCCCCAATCTGTTATAAATGAACTATGTTTAGTTACTTGTTTTTAAAAGAAGAGAGCACTGCAGAATTATTTTGCTTCAAATTCTCTGAAGAACTGTAAAACGAGGAATGTTCATGTGCATTTTAATTTCGCAAACTTTGCGAGCGCCAAGATTTGCAAAATTAAAATGCACTCGAAATTTCTTGTCTACACTACATGCATTGGACGCCAGTGGCAATTCGCGAAAATTTCATGCCATAAAAAAGGCCGTCGGCTCCAATTCGCACAAATTTTCTGCCATGAATATATCACGTTTTACAGTATATGAAATTATCTGCTGTGCCCTGCCATTTGTTAAAATGATGACCAATCAATGAGTCTATCTCATATTCCAAATTGAAAAAAACAGTCAGGTATGAAGTGTGGATCTATGTTCAGAGTTTTGTATGTACACCTGTTTTAGTGTAAATGTTCTGTTGTGACCTGTCTATGATAGCCTATTTTTTTTTTTTTTTTTTAGTGAAGTCGGAGACAGTATTTGTAGCAAAAAAAAAAAAAGAATTAAATGAGATTTTGCTGATAGCCAAATTGATATGTGTTCAGAAATCACAATATCATCTTGATTACCTCCAGTTGGAATTTGAAAGTGTATTTAAAGGATTTTTGAAATCAAGCATTAAAAAACAAACAAACATGTTACTTTCTATTAAATTTTTGGAAGGGATACTCGCATGCACACTTGACTGCATCTTTACAGCTGATTTTAGGGCTGTCCTAATGAGGAAATATAGTAAAACTAAAAATCAGACTGTTCTGGATATATGATTGTTTGTTGGTTTTGTGTGGTTTATTTGCCAAGCAACTTTCATCTAAATATCATAATCAGTCCCTGTTGGTGGGAATGACCCTATTTTTTCACTGCAAAATTTTGCAGGTGGCTAGCTTTTTTTCCTGTCTCTGTTTATATTTTAGACATAAAACACACACAAAAAAATGATGATGTTAAGTTTAAGAATCTAAAACTTGAAATTCATGGCAGGTTTACCAGGCTCTTATTGTGCTGGGTAACGTACAAGTGACTAATACCACTTCAGTAGACTATTCCTCATTGTATTATGTTTCAATTGAGTGAGTGCCCTGTGCCCTATAGAGTCTATTCTGATGCTTTGAGAGCACGGATGTGCACCTTTGTTTTAAAAACAGTGGAGATTGCATACAGGCGTATACTCCCACTGAGACTGGATTGTTCGGAAATTAGGATTTAGGGCCAATTAGGAGGTCTGATCTGCCATGACAATTGGATTAAGAGAAGGGAAGCACTGTCACTCCTCTTTCCCTTGTCCTGTGAGTGACCATGGTGGGGGGGGGGGGGGGGGGCTGTCCTTAGTTGACCTTTGAGCTTTGACCCCTTGGTCCAGGTAAACAGCAGGGATTGCCATTAGCACAGCTGGAAGCCCTGGGCAGGGAAGGACAGGTCTAGGAACAGCTCTTTATCAGTATCATAAGCTGTTGAAGGAGGTTACCAAAATAGATTGTTTTCTGCACTCTGATTTGAAAACTTTTTTTTTTTTTTTTTTTTTTTTTTTTTTTTTTTAGACCATGGATCTCAAATATGGATGTATGGGTTATCACAATAGTAAGATGATCTGTTTATTGTCAGTGGCAATTATCAAAATATGATTTGCTGATACCGTTGTTACTATACTGTATCTTTGAATTAGACATAGTCTTTGGGAAGGGCCTATATGATATATATTATTTTCACCGTATTGGCAAAATCTTTTCCTTTTTGTTTGTTTTTGTTGCTAAGCACTTGTGTTCTTGTCTGTCTAGCTGAAAGCAGAGACTGAAATTTTATGTGATAAAAAAAAAACCAACAACCTACAGATCAAGAATCAAATCTCAGTCATTCCTGTAAAATATTAAATGTGTTGGTATTTTGACTATTTGGTCATTTGGTGCAGTTTATTACTGAGTTGGAGTTTGTTTGTTTTTTGGTATGATTTTCAGGATGAAAAAGAACTACATGCTCAGTAATGAAACTATTTGTAGTGCTTTTTATATGTAGGCCTTTTATCTTCGTTGGATCTGAAAATTCCAGCGTTGGTGTCCTACTTTTTTTGTGTGAGAGCAACCTTTCAAAACAGCTGTACATAATCTGGTGTAAGTTCAGGGTCAATGATGAAATGATTTGTGCAGGAATGGCCGTTGACATACCAAAAGTGAATGACAAATGGGAAGGGTAACCTTTAAAAAATGAGTTCCTTGCTCCATATAACCCAGTTTGGGCATAACAATATTTCCCTTCTGTGTCTGGGTACTCGGCGCTCCTCAGAAATAACCTGCACCTGGTTTTGAGGGGGGAAAGAAGACTCACTCATCCTTTCCTCCGCTTGTCTCCTTCCGTTTCTTCCTTCCAGTCCCACGCACCTCAAATGGCCTGTCATTGGGTCCCTGGGTAAAACTTTACTGCATGTATTTTGTATTAAAAAGAAAAAAAAATCTTTCCCCTCCACCCTTCCCTCCTTTAATACCACCAACTCCAGACCCGTCAATGTGAGAGTATCAAGATACTGATATTTAGCAATGTTGGTGAGATTAATGCCTTTTTTGCTTCTCAGTATTAGAACTCTCTAGCACCTGTTCGGCAAAAAGCATTGCATTTAACTTTAATATAGCTTTTTACAGGTTGTTTGAAGAAATATTGTGTTTTCATCTATCTCAGGGTAGTACATATATTTTTGTGTAGATTCTTGTACAGGCAGGCACCCTACCTATGAATTTTTATTTAGTCTGTACAATGTGTGAAGACAACCTGTAAGCCTTGGGGAAATGCATTAACCAAAAGGCAAGCTCTAAAAAGACACCTTCATCAATGGTAGCACTCATGTTACATTGCACCAGGCAAGTATGAGAACATTCTGTGTGTCTGGTGACAGCCGTAGTGTCAGGAGGTTTAAATTCCATTACCTGCATGCTACTCTGCTGGTGTCATTTCATTTTACATAGACCTTGCGAGGAAAAAAGTTCAAAGTATGACAGGAGCTGCTGATTTTGTTTGCGTAAATTCAAAGCTCACGCTGTCGCGTCTTTAGGAAAGAGAGTTTGCTCTGAATGACAGCAACTACATTGTGCAAGAAGATATTCATTCCAGATGTGGATCATTAGCTCAGTGAGAATAGGAAGACGAAACATCTGTTTGTTAATGTCTAACATCCTGCATTGAACCAGAGGGGGCAGGGGGAAGACATTGATACCACACAGACGTATAAAAAGACGAGGAATATTAAATGTCAGGTGCACTTGGTGCTGAAATATGTATGACATTTACAGTGTTCTGTTTTTATGTTAAAAATACAGAAAGAAAGGAGAATATTGCAGCAATATTGTGCAATGAGAGATAAGATTTTCAACAGTCTTCTGAAATAAGAATAAGTCATTCTCTCTTTGAAAAAAGGAAAAATAAGGGGAAAATCAATAGTTAATATAAAAAAAAAAATTGACCAAATTACACCTATGCGGTTGTTGGTTATGACATTGATCAAATAAAACAATGGCATGCAGTCGAGACTTCAAAGATGGAAGGCATTGTTGTATATTTACACTTAATACTGACTGGTGAATTTGCTGGAAAAAGAAACTAATTACCTGTTGAATAATCAGAGGTTTAAAAATGTAAATACGTCATTGCCAATGTCTCAGTATGTTGGAAATTGTCTGATTTTTCATTCCTCATAGGTGTTTTGATGCATTCCAATATGTATAAATTCCTTATCTCCTATACAGTAGGTCCAATCTTCTAAAAATTATGTGAATATTACTTCCACACTCTTTCAAGTTTTATCTGGAGGTTGTAAAATAAAGTAAGTCTTGAGAATTTTAAGGTTACCAACATTAAAGAAATTGATGTGTTGATAACTTTTCTATGTTCTCATCGTAATCAGTCACAACAGTTCATTTTTGAAGTCTCCTGAATACATTGCAGATCTTTTGAGACAGGTGCACCCGAGTTGTTGTAGGCCCTACCACACACACTGACAGTCAAATGCCAGTGTTGCGCAGTGCATGGCGAACCAAATCCAAGGCTCTCACATGTCAGTTAAAGTTCATGATAGGGGTTGGCTCCCTGTCCTTCCTGCCGCTGGGGTATCAGGCAGGATGTCAAAACCAGCTTTTTCTTTCCCTCCCTCTGCTTCTGTTTTTTTTTTTCTCTCTCTCCGTCTCCGTCATATTCCTTTCTTCCTTGTCGTCACCCCTTGAAGAAAGATAGGGGATCTCTTCTCCCTGATTAACGGCAAATCTGTTAATAACGGCGGCGCAGGTCCACGGTAGCTGGTCTCTGCCGCATATGCCGCTGTTATGTGGCATATGAAAAACCCAGAGAGGCTATGGGATAGCCGAGGAAAAATACACAAGCAGGGGTGCCTACTGTCAGTTTGTGTGAACAGAGATGAGACAGGGGAAGGATAAAGCTTTGTGATGTTTTCCTCATCATGTGCTCAACGAGGAAGAGGGATGAGAAGAGAGAGTGAGAATGAGAGAAATATATACATATGAACAGGGAAGGAGGGAACCATAGAGGAAACCCTAAACAAATAAAGGTAAGGAATCACACCAATTTGTTTTCTTTCAACTTAGCCAATGATGATGACAGTAGAAAATAATTGGGGGGGGGGGGTAAATAGGTTTGAGGTAAGAGTCCACCTCATGGATAGAGTTAACGTAATGGATAGAGTGATACTAATCAAACATAATTGATAACCATTGAAGATGGATGGATTATCATATAACACGCATTACCCATTTACCCCATACAGAGAATACTCAGGATTATACTTCAGTGGGTTAAGTTGGGCACAGATTAAGAAAGTTATTGAAAAGTTTGAAGAGTTAGGAGGTTGTACCTACCAAATCATTGAACAGAAACAGTATTTCTGTGATATTTATTTCAACAGTCAACTACTACGATTGGAATCATTTTTCTTGGGGGATTGATAATTTGAAACACATTTAATCCACACCCTAAAATGGACCGGGGTAAACTGAGAGACATACTAATGTAGAGACAGAGAAAACTAGAAATTGCTTGGAAGAAGATATTTAAGGTACAAGTGCTGTTAATTTACTCTTTGATGTCAGCCAGTTGGTTTATAATGCCCCCTTTACTGTCTGAGGAAAGTCGCATGTAATTTACACAGTCCATTAAAAGCAGGCCATTTGCACTGTCAGTGACATTTCATATATATAGAAAATGTGACATTGGAGAAAGTTGCAAGGCAGATGTGTCAAAAATCATCCAAAATACTACGTGACAAATTGCAGACTGGAGTATGATTTTTTTTTTCTAATTTTATGCTGAGTTTACTGGTATGATTTACAAGTTTCATATTTCAAATGAGAGCAATTTCTCCAGAAAATTCCCGCCATATGATTTCCATTTGATGTGGATTCCTCCCTGCTTCCAACACAAAATGTGCAGCTAGTCAGCCAGTCTTTTTTTTTTTATGCTGCAGACTACCAAACCAAATGATATTTCAATGGCAGAAATGTTCAAACCATGCAATTTTTAGTTGCAGTGCAAATAAAAAGGTATATTAAAAAAAAAGATCATTGAAATGTCACACCATTTCCTATCAACTAGAATGAGCCTACCACTGTTGTTCCTCCTCCAAAATGGCAGGAAAATATATTTTGAGCCAATAGTCAATGCCTTTTTGCCAAAATGAGCCAACACACAAGGAACACATGCCCTTCACAGTAACAGGAAACTTTCAAAAACGAGTTTGATTTTTGTTAAAAAGGGTAGAATCACTCCAGGAAGTGAATTAGGATTGGAGTGGAAAAGGGGAAGACCCTCTTGGCTGTCTTTCCTCTATTAAAACTAGAGTGGTGATGTCCTGTAAGCAACAGTTTGACTATGTTTTGTTTTAAAGTATACACATAACAAAGCTTCCTTGAAGATAGATATTCATTTCATATGCAAGAGATCTAAAAAGGTTATTGTCAGATAAAACAGTATAGGTTTCACAAGAATTGATTAAAATATAACAAAACTTTTAAATAAAAAGTTTCATGTCTTTTAAAAGGCAGCAATATGTGGTACAATCACAACCTTGAAGGTCTGACGACTAGACGCGTGGGTAGTTTGAGCTACAATTCGACAAATGCTGTTTCAGTTTGAAATGCCATATTCAAATGAAATTTCCAGGATCTTTGATTGTGTTGGCAAGGGAAGGCAACTTGTCCTAATTGCTTGATTGGCCAAAGGTCCCAGAAGGAACTTCTTGCAGTGTTGCTCAGTTGTCTTTCAATGAAGCAATGCTGTTATATTAAAGGGACTGTACAGTACTGGTTGAGGTGGGGATTCATGTTTTGAACATTCCTACAGAGATAATGAAAAGCCTCTTATGAAATATGAAAGAGCATGTAATTTTAAGAAGGATTCAACGTTTATTTGATGAAAATTGGTTTTCAAATGGCTGAGATATCCAAAAAAGTGCTAATAATAAAAGGCGACATGCCACAACTTTATTTGGATCTCTTTGTTTCACCTTGTTTTTGGATATCTCAGCCATTTCAAAACCGATTTCCATCGAATAAACTTTTGATTCCCCTTAGAACTGCATGCTCTTTGACATCTCATAGTGTGGTTTCTGAATATCTCGCAAAACGTTAAAAGCTAAATCCTCACCTCGACCAGAACTGTACACACCCTTTAAGTGCTCTTCTTTTCAGCTTTTGAAGTGGAAGGAGCCACCCTAAAGATGTGATATTCTAACAGAACTTTACATAACTGTACTTAACTTTGATGAAAACCCATCATTTTCTTCTAAGATACTGTAAAAGTGGATATTTTCGCGCTACTGATTTTTTGCACTTGGCCGGGTGAGAAGAGTTTCACATGTTTTTAATTCCGCGGAATCAAGACATCAACTACTGGATCATATGGCATGTAAAAACATTTGCATGCTTTTATTTTCACGCTAGGTTCTGGTTGCGCGAAATGCGCGAAAATTTCAACACTGTGAAAATTTCCACTTTTACAGTAAGTCTCAGTTTCTTCTGAAAATGATGAAAGTGCTATGCAAGTCTTCTCTTGAATTGTAATTGATAGGACTGACAGGTGATGTCTGTGTGGAAGAAATAAGCCTTGATTGGTAAAGATGAGCAAAGAGAAATATTGAACACTGTCATTACCATTGGTAATCCATGTGTGGAGAGAGTACTAGTACTAGTAGATGACTCTTTTTGAGATTTGTGTGGTTCGTGGAGTGTCACCTGCTAGATACCATTGTCTTACTGTATATCCAGTATTGAGGTTAACCTTGTAATCAGTGTCTAGTTAATTGTCTGTTTGTTTGTTTTTTTCGGATTTTTTGAAGAACCAACATCTCATTGTTTTGTTGTTGTTGTTGTTTGTATGTTTGTTTTTAAGGGCATAATACCAGTATCCTCAAGTAATCTGACTCTGTCATGGTCTACAGTTAGGGTCTCAGAGGAGATCATGGACCTTTGCTTCTGTAAGGTCTACCTCATGGGGAAAGAATGATTTGGGTCTTGAAGACAGACTATATTTGGCATTACTCATGAGTGAAATGAGCACAGTGTGTTCATCATTTTTTCCCCCCTTGTCGATTCATCTCCCTGTCCAAAGTGTGCCAACCATTCAGGCTCTTGATCATCTGGGTTAACCGGGAGTCTTACCTTGACACACAATATAGATTTCTCTCCCAGTTCTTGTGGGACATGGGCAAACAAGAATGTGTCAGGAGAGGAATGTGTACTCAGCACGAATCCCTTCACCTCAGGTTCTGACAGAAGTGCAAGCGAATGTCATTGTTATCGAGGAAACAAATCTGGCTGATAAGGGAGTCAGTCAACGTGGAATATTGTATTGTCTTGACTTTGAAGTGGCACATGTCATCACATGCCGTGACGGGTAATCTGTGAATGTATGTCATCAGTCGAGAGATAAGAATGAATTCACAGAGGCCACAAACATGCGGGTGCTGTTTTGCCATTAAAAAAGCAAACATTCACATCAAGTGATGATTGTTTCTCCTTGCAGACAACATAACGTATGATCAAGGAAAAAAAAGCATGTGCTTTATATGTACTGTACATTCACTGAGTAAAATCAGCCCAACTTCATTAACCTTGCCTGCTTCTAAGGTTGCATTTATCAACTCTCTGATGTTTGAACCGCATTTTAATACGTACTATCAAAACCTGTTTGCAAAAGTCTTTCAGATCACATATCTTCAGTTGTTGGTTTATCAACTCTGTCATTAGTCAGTTGGGAGGTCTTGTCACTAGGCAGCTCCATCTTGCCGTTTGACTCAAGGAGCGGAGATGTGTAGTTGGCAGTGGTTGTCATGGGCAGGTCCGAGCTACAAATGTGTTTCAAAACAAGTTTGCATATCAACTCTCCAGAAATGCATTTCTGGTTCAATTGCGTATTGCGATCACACTTTTTTCGGCATTTCAGAAACTTGTTTCTAACCCCATACATAATCAAAACAGCTTTGAGTTTATCAACTACCCAAAACTCCCTGAAAGTTGTCAGTAAACCTTAATACTGCACCAGAAGTGAGTCGATAAATGCACCCGAAGTTCTGCTTTGGAAGATGGTAGACCAGGAGCTGGCTGCTGGTCAATTTACCCCATCAAGCCCAAAAGGTTTGACCCCTCAAAGTTACTGGGGCCAGCCTGCCACAAAACTGGGCGTCAGCCTGATACCTGAGGGCGGAGTCGTCCCCCAGGGACCCCCCCAAAACGCCCTCCGGCGGGTGTAATTTACCCCATGGAGCCCATGGACCAAACCTGGTCTAAAAGAATGGCCTAGGGGTGTACATAATAAAAATATAAAAACTGACAAAATATCTGGTCGGGAAAGGGGTTGCCAGACCGTCCCCCCCCCCCCCCCCCCCCCCCCCCCCCCGGGCCCCCCCTGGCGGGTGTAATTTACCCCATGCAGCCCATGCACCAAACTTTGTCCAATGAAAGTACTATGTGTGTACATAATGAAAATATAAAAGCTGACACAATATCTGGTCGGGAAAGGGGTTGCCAGACTGCCCCATCGATCGGGCCCCCCTGAGGCCCCCTACACACATAAACACCCCTTATGGGTTGAGATTTCTCAGTGTAGTGTGCAGAGAGGTAGAAGTCCACATGTACATAATAACATTAGAAAAGCTGACTACATCTGGGCAGGAAAGGGGTTAAACTGCCCCTGGGACAACCACTCCCCCTATACCCCCCCCCCCCCCCACAAACACACACATTTACAAACAAAGCAATACGCACCACATGTTTACTGTAATGTACCAAGTCATTCCGAAGGAAGAGGTACATTGTATGGTGATACATATATCATTTAAGTCCATACAGAAGGGTTAAGTATATTGATGCAATCTATCTATTCATGTTGTGTGGCCTATCATCCATAAAGCACAACCTGTATATTAGATGTAGTAGTTATATGCCTATTTTGATCAATTTTGTATATAATTTTGGATATTGTGGTGTGTATGCTGTAACAGTAGGCATGTGCGTGAGCGCACACACACACACACACACACACACACATGCATAGGCCTACTGCTTACACATGACCATGGACATACATGTATTCTTATACTGTATGTACATAGTGGTAAATAAAATGTCTCACAACCATGGTCACTTACACTGGTCGGACTTAAGACTATTTCGGATTATAACACTGTAGCTTGTACATCAATCATGAATGCGGAGCATCCAACATATGAAGAAAAAGTGATTAAATGGGGTATTGAATGACTCAGATGCATTGCTACATGTATGTCAGTGCATAAATTATCTGACATTAGGCATATATTGAAGCTTCACAGTTGTGGCAGCAGTAAATATGAAAATAAAAGAACAACACCAAAACCAAATACAGTGTAGGTCTGTAAGATGTTCATACCTTTTGAATGTTATACTGACAGGGATACTATCAGTGGACCTCCAAGCAGGAACAATTAACAGATTTTGAAAGCTATGTGTGTGAAGTTGCATCATGTTTTACTCTATATACAGCCTACTGAGTACTTATATAATGTATTCACCTTATAGGAAACAAGTAGCTATTTAAAAAATGCTTAAAGAAAGCCTTTGTTGAGAGTACACTACGGTTTCACACCAACCACACAAATACTTCAGGCCAGTTGTACACCAAATTAAAGTTTATCTTTTCATCAACATGCCTTTAATAACATGCAAATAACAACTTTCAGTCCTTCACTCAGATTCTTTTTAAAACCTCATAATAACATGTCATGTTTTTAGCTGACAAAAAAAAAAACACCATTTCCTTATTTTGTATGAGGTAGTGCTAGGATCACAACATTCAGGGTCATATTACCTTTATGTGACTCTAGTAAATTCAAGTTGGGATAAGCTGCATTAGATTTACAAGGAGAAATGGTTTCAGATATGATATGCATCCATTGTTACACTCAGTAGTGCATGTCATCTCATAGTTTTGGACATATCATCTGCATAACTATAAAGTAATGAACAGGTATTTAAAATATTATCTTTAATACTACCAATGGTTTTGATCTGCAATTTAAGCAATTTGAGGCTTCATTTTGTCACAGATCTTCAATCTTAAGGCTCTCTGTCCATGTTTCTGGCATGGTAGACATGCTGCATGTACTGTAGCTTGTTAAGACATCAGTATCACACTTTTTGCAACTTTAATCAGGCTGTTTGTTATTTCTTTTGCTATATTTAAAGAGAGTTTCAGATTATTTGCCTAATCTTCATACCCAATTCTCCAAGTATTCATTCATTGGAACATCTGCATCTTCAACACTTATGATACATATTTATAAGGCTATTTCTAATCCTAAAGTCAAAGATGTCCTAGATAGAGAAATTGAAATGTAGTATAATTATGCCTTTTTGACTCTATGAATGCTAGGAAGTGCAGTGACTTTAACAAATTCAGGGTTTAAGTGTTCTATGCAATCTTAAAGCAATGCACACCTTCGGCACTTAAACCTATATAGGCTGAGAACATTGATGTTCTATTTATTGGTTTTTCAGTTATGACTCAATACACTATGTCTCGCTGATAATCCATCCCCTGTTCCAGTTCATTTGGTTTCGCCAAATAGTACCAGGTACTCTGCAAGCTATAGCGTGTATAGGAAATAGGTTTAGATATCTAGCCATATCATAACATATTTGAGACCTAGATCTAGTCCAAGATCTAGACTCTTGACCTTTCTTTGCTTGCTCTGTTACTGACACTAATTGTCATCCAGTGATGAAATACATGTACTACTGTCATAGGGGCCTACCAGTATTTTAGTACCTACAATAGGAAAGCCCAGTTCACTTACCAAGGTCAGGAAAGCACCGCTTTTTCATTGTTTGCAGACTAATGATACACGTGTTGCAGATCTTCGAAATGTAGAGATTAATTGCATGCAACGAATAAAATGTATATACAACATACAAATATATGCATGCAATTAACCACACTATGGCCTATGCATACACTGCTGTACAATTTTGTATCAATACAGTTTCTTGTACATGAGCTTGCTCCACATGCATGGTAACACAGTTGAACTGTAGGATGTTGGATACAGTTGATAATTATTTCTGCCTCTTGAGGAGTTTATGTTACTTATATAAAATATAGTAGTATTGTCTGCATTTTTGTTTGTATGCAAAACAACTTGAAAGGTTGAGAACACATTTGGATGAAACTTGTATGAAAAGATGATAATAACACAATTACATTTTAAGAACAGATGATTAATATACATTTTGGTAGTGATCCAGGAATTTTTATGAAATATTGATGATTTTTATCTTATGGCAGATGAGATCAATGAAATTGGGAGTTCAAGCTGCATGAATTTGAGGTTTGCATACATGCACTGAAGGTAAAAGCATGTGCTCAAGGTATAAGGCGCTACCACACAGCTGGAAGTTGATGGCATTTAAAAGCAAAAGGCTTTTATATGGGAAATTTGGCAGTTTTTAGCATGTGTGGATGGGTGGAAATGAGCTGCTTGGCAAAGGTCTGCACTCTTTGAGTATGCTTCTAGTGTAGATATCGATAACTCCATTCTTTTGGGGGAGGGAGTGGGGTGGGGCATGTGGATATAATGCACACACACAATGCTTTTGTTGTTATAACTCCATCTTACTTCAAGAAGTTCCATTTATTACTTTTTATGACATGTCATTACCTCTCCAAACCATATAGGCCCTTCACACTCAGAAAGGGGGGGGGGGGAGTAGCAAAGGTAGGGGATATGTTTGATAACTCTTTCTGAGTGAGATATTTTGTCAGCTTTTATTTTTCTTGTTTGCACACCCATAGTGGGGCCTACTTTCCTCGGCCAAATTCGATCCATGGGTGCTGTTGGTTAAATTAAACCCACGAAGGGTTGTTATGGGTGGGGGGGGGGGGGGGTGAGGGGATCTGGCAACCCCTTTCCCGACCAGATATTGTGTCAGTTTTTATGTTTTTATTATGTACACCCATAGTACTTTCATTGGACCAAGTTTGGTGCATGGGCTGCATGGGGTAAATTACACCCGCCAGGGGGGGGGGGGGGGGGGCCCCAGGGGGGGGGGGACGGTCTGGCAACCCCTTTCCCGACCAGATATTTTGTCAGTTTTTATATTTTTATTATGTACACCCCTAGGCCATTCTTTTAGACCAGGTTTGGTCCATGGGCTCCATGGGGTAAATTACACCCGCCGGAGGGCGTTTTGGGGGGGTCCCTGGGGGACGACCCCGCCCTCAGGTATCAGGCTGACGCCCAGTTTTGTAATGAGGGGGGTGGCCCCAGTAACTTTGAGGGGTCAAACCTTTTGGGCTTGATGGGGTAAATTGACCAGCAGCCAGCTCCTGGTATGGGTTTAGCCACCCAAAAAGAGAAGCAGGGTACAAATGAGAGAAGGACCGTAACCTCTCTGCCAAAATATGGCTGCACGGATGCTTTGCTATCTTACTGTCTCTCTCTGTCACACATACATGCACACACTTTCCTTTGCTCAAGTACGATTCCTTCTTCTTGCCCTGACAGCTAAAGCTTGACCCAGATTATATGTCCCCCTTGTTAACCCTATGAGAGAGATAGCAGTGCCTGTGCATCTTTGAAAATCTTGACAGGCAGTATGAGTGTACGTCCGTGACAACTGGCATCGCTTGTCCAGCTACCAATCCAGGCAGATTCCTCATCAGCTGGTTGGGTGATCGCATGCAATCTAATTTCCTCATTTCCGGAAAAAAAAATAACATCAACAGTAAGACCAGCAACAAGAACAGAAAGTCTCCTCTTTTATTTTGTAATGCGTTGTCCGTTGTGTATTTTTCTTCGCTATCATCTGTTTATTCGGGTTTATTCTGTGTCGTTCTATGCAGGTTGTCTTCGTGATGACTGGAGATTGCGGGAATCAGTCGCATCCAGGCTTCCAGGCCTACGAGCAGATCGCTGCCACCAGCTCTGGCCAGGTCTTCATGCTCAACAAGTCAGATGTGGACCTGGTAAGTAAACTAGAGACAAATCAAACCTATACAAACTATTAACCTCTTCAAGACGTGTCCCGAGCAGTGACGGATCCGGGGGGGTCACACCGGGTGTGCACCCCCTCTTTATTGTTAAAACAAAAGAAATATAAAGAAAAAATGAGATGAAAGTAGCACCAGAAATATTGTTTGCCCCCCCCCCCCCCCCCCCCCCCCAACGGATTTCCTAGATCCACACCTGCCGAGTGTAGTTGGACTGGTGTCTATGGGAAATGCGTGTTGTATCAATATCAGCCCGTCCTCAATGGAGTAAGAAACAAAGACAAAAACATTTCAATACCAAGGGATAAGAATAAAACATTCCTTGTCATGCTTTCTTAATTATTGAATCAAGCAGGTCTGGTCACTTGCCATAATGCACTTTCAAACATGAAAGAAGTAGTCACCAATGAAACATACACATAACATGGAGTTCTGTTTTAAATTGCACCACTAGTATATGTGCAGCAAACATCAGAGGATAGGTTCCCATTACATCACTTTAACTTCTTCTCATCTGATATCACTCAGATTGATCTGGTCCTGCAATTATTCTTGCTTTTATTTTTTTCTCTTGGGTAAAAATCTGGTTACAATTTATTATTCCGAATGTTTGTTGATCTGAAAATGAAATAAGGTATGTTATTCAGAAGTTTTGTTTATCTGAAAATGAAGAAAGGTTAATAATTCTGAAGGTTTGTTAGTTTTTAGATTAACAAGCCTCTAGGAATACAGAATTTGTATGTTTTGGAATAATGAATCTTTGGCATAGCAAACCTTATTTCATTTTCAGAATAACTAAACTTCAGAATAGCAAACCTTATTTCATTTTTGCATTAATGGACCTTTTGAATAGCGAATATCACCCAAAAATCTCAGCATTTATAAGCACATGCAACAACATTTCAGTGTGAGGACCAATGACTGGCCAATGATAGATTAAAGACTGAAGTGTGGTCCCCTGTAAAATCCCCAGCCTGCTTTGATGTTTTAATTTTGATGTTGGTTACATGTGACTCATGCCAACATGCATTTGGTGCTCTAACATATGAATCAGCAAACTTCGCCCCCAGGGACTTCAACATGCTATACCAACACATACTACGTATCTACTATACTACCCCCCCCCCACACACACACACACGCACATGTATGTTTTGCTCACACCTAGCATTGATCATCATCTTCCCTGTCAGTTACATGTATCTCAAAAGAGCCACTCGCACTGACAATGGAAAAAATTTCAACATTGGAAAGCTCTCAATTTTTTTGTAAAAGTTGCTTATTTTAAGCAATGATGCCAACAGTAATTTAAAACATCACCAAGAACCTGAACAGCTGTGTGTGATTTACCTCAACCTGTTGAAGACAGTCCTAAGTATACTTGAGCAGTTTTTTTTTTCTGGGAAATGCCTGTTATAGCAATGTCAGCTCATCCACATTGGGTTTAAATTTTGCATGAAATTCTTTCTGAGTATTTTCAAATATTATCATGTGTCTCCTTGACCATTTAGATTACTCCCCATGACAAGATATACAAATTACAATATGAATTGCAGCCACCTGGCAAGTCTAATGCTTACATATCAACATACATACATACATGGTTGCCTACAAACTTTCAAACTACTCACAGTACATCATTTTAGTATCAAAAGCCTCCAAAGTTTTACCAGTGTAGTAATATTGTGAATGTGCAGTGCCATGCGAGTGGGCAAGGTCCAAATGTCATTGATTTTGCTGCAGTGATATTTCCCATTGAGAATAGGCCTAAAATCATTTATTTTGAACCATGTGAGAGAATTTCAGCTTTTTCAAACCATCTCCAGAGCTATACAAGTTTAGATATTGCTATTATATGCATGGTGTGGGAGATCTTAATCTATATATTAGTCTAGCAATACTCCTTTTTTTAAGGATTTATTTCAATTGTGTGATAAAATGTTTTTTTTTTTTTTTTTCAGGAAGTGAAAGTTGATTTTTTTTCCTAATCCAGCATTCCTTGAATATATCACTGTTTCTTCCTCAGGTAGATTTTCTGGTATCATGATGTTTATTCTGCTATGTGCAGAGCACTTGCTTTAAACACTTTCTTGTCCAGTTCATGTACTGAAGGCAAGAAAGAAAAATGTAGAACAATGGACACAAATTAGCCCTGCGTTTAGTGAACTCTGAAACTAGTGTAAGTGGGCAAATAGTGTTTGTGACTCAGTCCTTCGGATACAAACATTTCCAGGGATTCTGGGTCAGCTGTAGGTCACGGAGGTCCCTCATATGAATTACAAGTGAACGTAGGGTATCAATATTACAGGATTGGCTAAAGTTAATCCCAGTGCCTTTTGTCCTCATGAGGGGAACCATGAAGATCTCCTAGCAGAGAGAAATGCAAAAACAGAATGAACCTGCTCCATCACCTATTTGTTTTGTTATTGATTATTTCTTGTGTGTGTGTGTGTGTATTTGTCTGTGTATGGTTTGTTGTCTGTGTGTATATATGTGTGTATATCTTTCTGTGTGTGTTGTGTTCTTCTTTGAAAACAACTGTTGATGGGATGCACAATGTGCCCAGTAAACAAGTTGTTTCATTTTGTCGAAAATCTCAGTCATGGATCTATCTTCTTTGTTAAAGGTCCAGTTTACCTTTGGGAGCAGTGATTTCAAAAATGTTCAAGATATCACATTTGATGCATATGTGTAGGTCTGTTGTATCATAAAACATCCTACCATATGAAATATTTGCAATAAAACCTAAAATATAATGAGATATCAGAGTTTTTCTCGATAAACCGTAACTGTATACGGTTTAGTCTGTAAACATTTTTATTATAACTATTGTTCACATTTTGTGTATTTAACAACACTTAACATCGATTATACGGATTCAAATTTTGACAGTGGTTGTTTTTATCCCTAACTCACATTTTAGAACTATTTTAAAGCACTAATGCTGGGTTTTTGTTTCATCTGCAAATGGTAAATTATGCCTTTAAGGATCAATTTTCACTCCTCACAACTTGACTTTTATGCTTCTTCTTTTTTTCAGCAACATGCTCTCAATTTTGGGCTGTATGTCTTTCCTTTGCTTCAAGTAAAGAACACATTTAACCATTCAAGTTCATTTACCTCAATGCAGGGCAGTTTGTCAATCAGTTGCAACATTCAACTATGCCTTCAGATATAGACTGAATGCAGTTCAAAGTTCAAAGTATCTTTCCCAGTCATTTTTTGAGTCTTGACTTCATATGGTTGCAAAACATCAACTGGTCGACTTTTCAGAACCAAAAGCATAAAGAGAGGTGTTGGTGTTTATATCCTTACTATGCATTGGTATTTCCTGCTCATGGTTGTTAACTACCCTTCAGCCTTTAATAGGATCATTTTTCTTTGCTGAGCTTCTGGTGTTCCAGAGGTAAGCTGCAGTGTAGTTAAAGTGATGGCCTACGGACTTGATGCAGCGTAATCATTTGTGATATTCTTCGGGAATATCCCAGGGTACCAAAATGATGTATTGATGTATACAGTGTAATTTAAAACTAATGCAACTTGCTCCTCAAACCCATTCTTTTGAAGTAAAGCCCACCATTGTGAATATCATATATTATTTTAGTAGGAGAGCGATATGGTAACACTCCACATGGTGGAAATGCTTAATCAGTGAGATCAATAGAGTGCTTAAAATCGTCAACTCCACGGATATTCAGGAAGCCTATTATTTTCAGAGGAAATGCCGGGAGGCTCCTTGTGAGGGCAATCATCTGACATTTGAAGCAACAACTATCTCTCCCCGAGGAATTGTGCAACTGCTTCGGGGGGGGGGGGGGGGGGGAGGTGGTGGGGGGAGGGGGATGCAAATAGGTGGAGGATAAAAGTGATTATAATCTCGTAGAATCTCATTTCTTATTAATCAAATGGCCTGGGGACAGAAGATCGGGAAGTGACTAGTAGAACGGGCGGAGATAGTCGGGCAAGGCCAGTTGCGGATAAAAATATCTCTCGGGATGTCCTCTTTGCTGTCCTCGCGATGAGAACCGAGTTCCTTCTCTTGTGACGTTTGCTCCCGATATTGGGTCCCCCGGTCGACATGGAGACCGTTGGGTTGCCATGGTAACGATGGTGCTGTACTGAGAGAGTCTTCCTCGAGATGACCACACCTTCCTTTTGTTGTAGTAAAGGTGACGCTGCAATGAAAGAATGACGCATTATGTCCCATGACCCCGTGACCAGTGAGTTACCTGCGCAATATATGGCCAGGAGACCTCACCACCAGGAAACGTTGAGACAGCCAGTAACAGCCTGTGACAGAAAGGGCACCGCATCACAATTTTGATCATGAGCACTCGTTTTGAAGAAGCCGAATTGAGAATCACTATGGAGTATGAATAATTCTTTCTCCCCTGATCAGTTCAAGATATTGGTGTTAATACTTGACAGGTAGAAGGGGGCATTATGAATACTGATTCCTTTGATGTAATATGATTTGATTTCATCTGATTTGAGTTGATTTGATTCTTTTCATTTCTTAAAGGACAAGTCCACCTTCATTAACATAAGGATTGAGAGAATGCAGCAATATTAGTAGAACACATCAGTGAAAGTTTGAGGAAAATTGGACAATCGATGCAAAAGTTATGAATTTTCAAAACTTTTGTGTTGGAACCGCTGGATGAGGAGACAACAAAGGCTTGTGATGTCATATGAGTACAACAGTATAAAGAAAATGTAAAGAAAATTCAACATATTTTCACTTTTTTCACATAATAAGAGCACTTGACTTGCCTCTTTCTAAAGGCAATAGGAATAATATTACCCATAACATATGTCAGTAACAAGTCAAGGGAATGTGTACTTTTTTCAAAAGATGAAATTTTGTGAAATTCTCTTTATATTTTCCTTATATTGTTGTACGCATGTGACGTCATACACTGCAGTAGTCTTCTCATCCAGCGGTGACTGCACAAAAACTTTAAAAATTCATAACTTTTGAACGGATTGTCCCATTTTCCTCAAACTTTCGATGATGTGTTTTACTGATATTGCTACATTCTCTCAATCTTTATGTTAATGAAGGTGAACTTGTCCTTTAATCTGCATTCATCCATGCAGATTAAAGTGGTTACTAAATCCAAGTCCTACAGACAGTGAAAGAACCATTGAAAGTACACAAACAATTTTTATCAGTGAAAAAGCAGCAAAATATCCTGTCTTTGCTTCATATTTCAGAGTTTTATTGAAAAAAAAAATCAGGAGAAGGATAATGCAAGCAAGAGTACAGTTCCAAAATCAGAGCTAATTTGGAGTGGTCATGATTACTCTGTGTTTTTTTTTTAGCATAAATATACTGACATCTATTGGTAGACCACACTTTACTGTATCATAAACAAGTAGTTCATTATTTGATATAAGCCTATTGTTTTGCTGCTTTTTTTAGATTTCTTATAAAGGAAATTATTCTTTGAAAGTCTGGCAGATTAGATTGTACATCTTTTTCATGGGAATTAATCAGGTTGTTTTCTTTATCAAATTTAATATTGTGGGGCATTTCTTCCTGAGGAAGCTGGGAGTTTCGTGAGATTTTTGGTGAGATTTCCATACTTCCTGTGCCAACATTTCTGCACAATGCGTAGGATTTGCTTGCTCTGCTGCCACTGAAACAAACAAGCTCGATGAGAATAGCAAGAACCAACTTCTATATCAAGTACGTCCCCAGTAATAGAGATGAACAGAAGTGAGATGTATCTGCCAATATGGCAAGTCGCCAGAGCTTGGTTAACAGGTTGAGTGATCAGTTAAGCCTGTTTCGGGGAACAGGGTGAGGATCCCTTTCGGCTTCTTCACGATGCGATGCGGGTGTCGGTTGTGGGAATCCATTCATGAAGAGACATCTCTCAGAATTCGTTGGAATGCATCCTGTCCTCAGAATCACAAAGATCAGAATAAGAGCCATTGATAGCCTGTCCATTCACACCTATAGCAAGTCTTTTTCATTTGTCGCTTGGTTTCCCTGCACGGAGGAAGGATGCCAGCTCGGGGTTCCGCCCGTAGTACGTGCAGGAAGGAACATACCTCCCTTCTGGTTTTCATCTTCTTGGATCCTGTTTCTCGGAAAAGTAGGATGGTTGAGAAGTAGATGTACAAAACGTAAGGGAGCTTTTTAGGTGAAGGTTCCCTGTAATAGCTGAATGAACATTAGTGAGAATACTTTTAACAGGCAATGACCCAGAAATGAATAGCCTCGACACTATACTATTATGACATGTACAAGGGATTGATTCGACACCGGTACAGGAACTACAATTGGGTCAGGCCACATTAACAAGCCTGAGGAAATGAAATGACCTGTGAATTTACCATTGTGCCATAACCCCACAGGGAGCCAGAAGTATGTTTTCTTAACAGGTGTATGTGGTGGCTTTCCACGTTTCCTTGTAGTAAGGAAAGTGACGCACAAATTACTGATGTAACACTCAAGAGGATTGTCACAACAGACCCCAGCTGACCTATTTTTGAAGTACGTATGCATGTGTGTGTGCGTGTGTATGTGTTTGATAGTGTGACATGAGTATTTTGCCAAAATTGTTGTACATCATCATTCAAAGGGGAAATGAAATCACCAGAAGAATAAAGAAAACAAAAAAACAAAAATGACTGCCCAAACAGTTTTACTTAGAAGTAGCCAGTTGGAAGAATCCAATACAATTTTGTTTTCACCTCATTTTGTTTTAAAAAAAAAGATAATCTTACACAGCCACTTGATGAAATGAGTGGTTAGTGTTATCTCGGTGAAGTACATATATTTTCTGTATGCTTCTTCTGCACATGTTGTATACGTGCAAAAAAAAATGTAGAAACACATAGTGAGGTTAATTTTGTGTTGTTTGCATAGTTTCATGAATTATTACTGCATGATTTTGGTATGAAATGAAGTACTAATAATGAACATTTAAGCAAAAGTTGGGAGGATGGGTGGTTCATTTTTCAAACTCTCCCCACTGTGTGGTCCTTGAGGCATTTGTTGTTTCAGTTGTCATTGCTGCTTGCAGTGAGTAATTTCTGTGTAAAACCTCCCTTTATTGCTCCCAAACCAAAGGCTATAATGCTTCATGTGGTATAGAGGTGAACAGGTGTTCAGGTTGGACCAAAATGTAGCCGCCCCAGCCGTTTCACACTTGCAAAAGAAGTCACTGATAATCACGTTTCTGGAGCGGGGTTTCTAAATAGTTTTCAAATGAAAATGAATATAAGGTGATGCATAGCTTTGCCTCAAACATGTTTTGGAGATCAAATCATTCAGAAAGCAAATATGTACCCAGAATTGAGCAAAAATACCTGAGAGCCACATACCATTAAGTGATTTGAGAAATATGTTTGGGAGGGAAGTTATTTCATTGTGCTCGTAGACTTATGTAAACTATTTGGTGAACATAGAAAAAAATGTTCCTCAATATATATATTTACATATTCTACAAATTTGATATAAAGCATGAACAGAGTAGTGATTCGAGTCTAGAACCATTGTTAATAGCAGAACTTTGATGCAGTTACAAAAGGACTGCATTTTGATGAGCAATCATGATTTGTACAACCGTGTTTAGACCACCAACTTACATTTATCGTATGCTCCTGAAAACCTACACGAAGAATGACTAATTCTACAGCGAACATGTATAACACACCTGTATGATTCATTGTCACGCTCTAGCATCTCACTGTGTATGGGAGATTACATGTTCCTAGAAATATGAAGAGATCAATTGACAGGTGATAGCCTACTGTGAAGGCGTGCCAATTAGCTGCCATAATTGTTAGATGTTGCCATAGAAGTTAGTAAGACTTTTAAGGAGAGCCACCACACCACACATTGGAGTTAGAGTGTGGTAGCAATATTTATTTATTTTTTTTTATACACAGTAGACCGATGGATTCTGGTCGTAATGATTAGATGACGTGATCACTCAAATCCAGGCAAGCAAAATGTGCAGTCCTTATTTTGTTTCAAATGTAATTGCCAAACTGAGTGCTTATCTGATCAAAGAGGCACTATATGAAAAATCTACAGGAAGATCTGTGTATTTGTTATTTGTTTCTAAGGGGGAATAGCTTGAAATGATAAGTTTTTACATGTTTGCCATGTAATGTTGTATATGAGATTATTAACATGACATCTTTGATGTGTCTTTGTCCTGTTAACCCAGTGAGGACAGGCTGATTTTGCTGTAACACATATTTACCATAGACCCCGTTTACAGTGCGAGGCTCGGCCGCGGCCGAGCCGCGGCCGATCCCAGCCCCGCTTCAGTGTAAACGCGCAAAAGGCCAAATGCGAGGCCAATGTGGAAAACTAGTATAGTTTAAAGTGGTTTTGTCCTGCAAAGGATTTTTCCTTCGGCAAAGGCCTTTGCCCGAACGGCAATTTCATCGCCACGGAATCCAGTTGGCAAAGGGTCTGAAAACCAGGCTATACCTAATTGCGTTTGTTTACAAGCAGAGCGCCACTACGACAAAATATTGAAAGGTTTGAATTGAAAGCGCGGCCAAGCCCAGCAGTGTAAACGGACAAAATTTCGAGGCTCGGCCGCGCAATTGAGGCCGGGCTCGGCCGTGGCCGAGCCGCGGCCGAGCCCGGCCCCGCACTGTAAACGGGGTCATAGACACCTGCCCGAGTTTACTAGGGATTAGTCTTCAGTGGGTTAAATCACATTGTAGTGATCTCAGATGATGGACTCCAAACTGTGCTAGCCCACATAAAAGATAAAGAACTATTGCTTTTGTTGGTTGTGTTTCTTATAAAAGGAAGGCTATGAAACCTGTTATGTGTCAAAAAAGGGCTTGCCCACTGAGCTAAAAATAGCCCAGATTACAAGTCTCTGAATGTGGAAGAGATTAAAACCTGGTCAGTAGTACTTAAATCCACCTTGAATATCTTATACACACAGAATGTGGGCAGGCTCCACCCAGTCATATGAATTTTGTTTTCAGAGTATGCACTATTATATTGAAAATATGGAAATATGAATAAGACAATGTATGTTGATCAGGACAATCTGTAGCTTTTTTATGACCTTTTTTTCATTATTTATAGTTTATTGTTGGTGCAATTGTATTTGTGTTTGTGGTTTATCAGTGTATGTATGTGAATGTCTATGAATTGTCTCTGTTGGAAATTCCTTTACAGAAGATGTATTTATTAGACATTACTGTTAATGTTTATATTAGTGTTTGTGGTTATTGTGTGTGTTGTTGTTCTGTCTATATACAAGTATTCATGTATCTGTGTGTTTTATACAGGAGACTTTTTGAAGGGTGCTGGCTTTCATGGTTGGTCTGACAGTTTTGTTTGTGTTTTGTTTGTGTTTGTGTTTGTGTTTTGTTTGTGTTTGTGTTCATGTTCATGCTTGTGGTTATGGTGAAATTGATTATGTCTCTGTGTTTGTGTATGTGGTTGTGTGTTTATATTTTCTATATTTTTCGTGGAAGGGTGTTGTCTTCATTAGATCTGACTGTCAGTCAGAGAAGCTTTGTGGGTTTTTTGAGGTCTGAAGGAATGTCATCATCGATACCTCATGAAAGTGAGAAACTCAGCTGGGCATCTCTCAGACAAAAGGAAGTCTGCATTTGCTATAAATACTCGGTGAAGACAGGGCCTGGACGCGTTTTGTGGTTAGTGTGTGGGTTGCTGTCAGGGACCATAGACAGACCCTACAAGTCAATACATACACAGCAGAACGACCAAGTGGAAATTCCCAGACAAGGATGTTTTGCATGTAATGAATCTTTATTGGTCAAAACTAACTCATTGCCCTCTTTTTCTTTCTTTCTTTTTTTTTTCTTTTTTTTTTTGGGGGGGGGGGGGGGTGTCTAGATGAAAAAAGATACAACATGATGATGATTCTTTGCAAGTCCTTGTGTACACACCTGACACCAAGTATTCAAATAAATCAGAAAAGGAATTCTCTGTTGATATTATGAATGCAAAGCTGAGATCCCAAAGTTTGATGATGTTGATTGATGTCATTAGTGCTTGTCAACGTAGATATCTTATTGCATTGATGAGTAAGAAATTATTCTTTAATAAAAAAAAAAAGGATTATCTAATTTTTACCATTGTTGTCTACAAGATTGACAATTACAATGGTTGATTCGTGGATTATACATTCATGTTACTTTAGTATGAATAGCTAAAATCTCATATCTGTATCCTTTCAAAAGAAAGAAAGAAGGAATACATGAAAATTGAATGATTCATACATTCTCTGGTGAACAGTATTAAATTTGTTAAATTCTTAAGTCCAGAAAGAAGGATGTTCCTTTTGAATACTTTGTAAGTCCATGTTCCTCTCATCCCCATGTTGTAAGTTAACCCTTAAAAAGAATATTCATTTTAGTCATGTCTTTATACTTCTTTGTTCCTAATATGCTAATAATGTGTAAAAATGTCAATTACTTTATCAGTAGGACATGGGCATATCTATTTAACAAACAATTATGTCTCTTTCTAAATGTAGATGTTTTGAAAATTATTGAATTAATGAGTAAACTTACATGCATACAATAGAAATTAGAAATCAAACCTTCAATCAACACAGATTCAATTCATTCATAACACTAATTAAATTCATTCTTAATAATTAAATCTTTTCCTGTTCTTTATCTTTGGCCACCAGGTTTTGAAATTTGTGGAAGTTACGCTTGAATCTCGCAAGGTGAATCTTCTGTCCACCGATTACCAGTATGGCATCATTCAGGTCCACCAACTTCCCATTGACTCCAGAGTGCGTCAAATCACTATTTCAATCAGTGGAGACAGCAGAAGAGTTCTCCTGAGGGACCCTAATGGTAGGAATCCATCCTAAGCATATTCATCTCCTCTTCCTGCTCTTCCACTATGTCTTTTTATCCTGTCGTTCATCATTCATCATTTCTCCTCCTCATAGTCACCATTGCGTTCAATTTCTTTTTCTTCTGCTCCTCCCCTCCTCCTGCCCTGTCATAGTATTGTCCTTTGTATTCCATGTCCATATCATCATCACCATCACGTCATCAACATCGTGACGTCACCATGAGTATCAGAACATCACCATCAGCATCATCACATCATTACATCACCATCACCATCATTTTCGTAATCATCATAATCACATCATCATCACATCATTAGTATCATGATCATCATCACTTCATCATTATCATCAGCAACAGTAGCAGCAGCATTGTTATAATAATCACATCATCAGCATCAGCATCATTAACATCATCAGCATCACCATCATGACACTATCATCATCATCAACATCATCATCATCAACATCATCATCATCATCATCTTCGGTCATCACCGTCATCATCATCATCATTATCATCATCATCATCACCATCATCATCATTCCATTTTCTATCTTTTTCAGTCTTTTTTTTTCTTAATCTATTCATGAGAAGAAGGATTTCTGCTTTGTAGAAAGTTATATATGGATGTTTTCAGAATATGCCATAGAAAGTTACTGTGACCAAAACAATAATCCTCCCAATTTTCAGGGCGGTTTTGAATGCTTTGAGGGGTCTTTAATTCCCGGAAGCTTGACACACATTTATCGGGCCCAATCTTTGTTGTGTTGCATATATTCAAGCTCGGGCAGACTCAACAAACTGGCATACATGTGGTACTATTTGATCTGTGAGGTATGGTCCCAAAACATTCCCAGGGAAGTGTCATGTGTCCTCATCTCCATTGTGCACTTTATAATGCCAGATTATGTCTCAGAGTCACTCTCGCATGGAGAATTAGTCATAAATGTGCTGTTTGTGTGTGTGTGTGGGGGGGGGGGGGAGGAGCATCATGGTCTGAGTAGTCTTATTTCTGAGCTGTGTATATGTGTGCCTCCAATTTTGTTGACACATTTGAATTTACATTCTTGACTAATCAATTCCACTTGTTTTTGTGCTTTCTTTTGCATGAGTACTTTGTTTTATGTGTGTTTAAAAAGTGTTATTCTTGCCTGAAATGTATATATTTCAACACATCATCAAGGTTTTTAAAAACTTTATGTGGCAACAGCCAACATATTTACAAAACACAAAACATAACAAAAACATAATATCAAAAAGTAGAATATGTCATGACATTATGCATCAAAAGGACATATTTTCAATTTTTAAAATATTTATCATGAGTCATGTCGTGAGTATGTGTGAGATATTTGTGTAATTTGATGATATTTTGAGTTATTGCAGTGACAACAAGGTACATGTATATAAACAGTGTCGATAAATGAGATAAATGGTATACTTATGATTGTATGTTTGTATAAATTATGTCTGCTCAGAGGATGATGATGATGAAAATGATGTCGATGATGATAATGATGATGATGTTGTCAGGGTTTCTCATGCATCCAAAATTCTCCTCCCCATGTTCTCTTTCCTTGCCGATATTCAGGTCGGGACATTCCATTGATGTATTCCGAGCGCCATCAGGAAGGGAGAAAATATTTAGAAGAATTACTGACATTAGAGAATGTGTATGTCGTGGGAATGGTTGAACCCACTCCTGGTATATATCAGCTGATCACGGAGTCGCAGGGAGAGCATGCAGTGCGTGTGACAGCCATAAGCTTGCTGGATTTTGCATTTGGATTCGCCAGGTATCCGACTGTGGATCTCAACAACACCTTCCACAGACCAATCAAGGGTACGACTCTTTTTTTTCAATTTTTCCTGTGCAGAGAAAAAAGAAGTGATGAATGTACTCTGTGTTGTTCATTTTGCTACAAGATAAACACTTAAATCCAAGTTGCAAGAATCACTAGAAAGGGACAAATAAACAAAAAGAGTTTGAAAATGAAGTGTATTATATTGTATTTCCTTGTGTGGATAAAAAACAAGAAAAACAAACCTGTGGCTGATTACATTTATGATTACATTTATGATTTCAGGCATTGAAGGAGAGGAACACAAATTCAAACCAAATCCAAGCATAAGCCATTCTGCTATTTAAAAGTTTCTACCAGCGAGCTATTCTTAATATATCCTCATACATGTATGTCAAACCCTAATCAAGTAGCTATGCAACTTCTTACAATTTCAACAAACCAACCATCATTTCTAGAAATCCTTAAAGATTGTGATAACACCCTTTCCTGACTTTTTGGTTGTAAATCCAGGTGTGGAGTCTGCCCTCATGATCGAAGCGCTGCACATGAACCCCCCAGGCACAATGCAAAAGGTAGAGTTCCTCAACATGCAGGGTGAGACCATCAAAGAGGCGTGGCTGACCCGCAGCGAGGTCAACCCGGACCTCTTCATCGCCCGCAACATCATCCCGCCCAACGAGTACTTCCACATTCGTGTCTCCGGCATCGACAGTCACAACTTCCGCTTCCAGCGCCTCACCAAGGCGGCCATCAGTCCCCTCATCCCAGGTTGGTATCTGTATTACTTGTCTGTGCTCGGAGGCTGTTTTCTGGTAGTCATGGAAACACCACACTTTTTTAAATAGCAACATATAACAGTCAATGTACTTAAAACTTCATCTTTGGACATCATTAATCAATAGCTTATCATATTTGTTTAAATGCTTGTAGATGAGTGTTGTTTTGTATTGCTATTGCTATGTTCCTGCGGTATTTTTTTGAGTGGATATAATTGTGTTCTGTGTGCTACTTAGACATTTGTGTGGTATGGTGCTTGCTTTATATCATGTCATCACTGAGCTCATCATCTAAAGCATTTGCAGTGACTCTCTCAGTCATTGCTTGTGATTATGATGTTAGATGTGTTCACTACTTCCTTCTTTTTTTTTTCTGTTGGGAATATAAGCAATGGGAGGAATCTCAATGCCTGTTGTCAAACAGTCAATGCTCCTTAGTTCCAAATCAGACCTAGCAGTGGAAAATGACTGATGTCTTGGCATGAGCCAAGGAACATTCTCCCCACAGCTCTCTTAAAGGTACTAGCCCACATTTGCAAACCCACGAAAATCAAAACTGCATAAAACGGGTCCAATATGACTTGAAGTACAAGTTTTAACAGTAACATACCTCACCTGTCGCTCTTTGTCTATACCATTCGATAAAAAAGAGAAAATCATCGTTTTAAAATCAATTTTCAAACCGGGTCAACCCGACCCAAAATCGAATTACGAGCGCGGGCTATAGCTACGTACATTGTACATGTAACACATACGTGGACCAGAGCTAGCGAGCGTTATATGCATGCATACGGATTACGGTGCATTTTCATTTATTTTTGTGAAAGTAATGGACTAATTGGAACGAAATTTTGCACAGGTGTTACTGCAATCATACCCAAACTCCATGCTAACTATGAGACCAATTGCTGCAGGTTTACAAATGTGGGCTAATACCTTTAAGATTAGGCCAGTCAGTGATGGCATGATTGCATCCAGTGCAGTTTCTGTGATAGTATTAACATGGTTTCTACTGGTACAAAATTGCTTGTGCTAGGTTTCTCCAGAGCATCGCAAATGTTTATAATATTCATCAAGCACCGAGAAGAAGAAGTCATGGATTAACTTTGCCACTTTATGTTGCCTGATCGCCAGCGTAAAAATGTTATCAGCCTGGAATCGCAAGAACTCCATTTTGTTTTTGTCCATTGGCTTTGAAACAGCTTGGTTGCTGACAGCAGAAAATTACATTGTGTTGTTGGTCTTAAGTAATAGCAACTGAATGCAAAAACTTAGCACAAGAATTGCTATGTGTATGTGTCTCATGCCTTTTTGTACTGCCAAAAATAAAGAAACAAAGTTTCATGAGTTTGATTTCCTTTTCTAGTATTTTCAGTGTCCAAATGCGTAATTTGCATGTGAAGAGAGGATTCTACAAAGCGTATTGTGATTAACAGGTGTTTTCCACAATGAATTATTACTTGGATCATATGGAAATAGATTTTTGAAGGAAATAATGAATATTCATTGATGATGTCAGGAGTGTCATGAGCTTTGTCATTCTTGTCTTCTATTTGTCAGTGTAGAAGGTGATAGCTTGTATATTGGTACCGGAGAGGTTCTTATCAAACAGTTCACGCCTGCCAAGAGAGAATATGTTGCTGTTCTTTTATATGCCAAGAGGCTTGTGTTCTCCTAAATGTCATTATTCAATCAGGGCACTGACTGACAGCTCAATTAACTGACTCACACCCATAATACCCATTCCAAATGTTCATTGCCAACCTTTTGATTGTGCTCCAAGTTTCACAAATGAGGTGTGATTGTTGTGCTCCAAGTTTCACAAATGAGGTGTGATTGTTGTGCTATTGAACATACATGCTCCACTGCCCTGCTTTCAGATCGCCAAAAGAAGTTGTTTATAAATGAGTTTAGTTTTGCATTTTTTTTTTTTGGTAAGTCTTAAAGAAAGTTCATTTTTCCAGTCATATTTCTCGCATCATGTTTTGCCAGTTGTGGCCTGAACCAAACATGGTTTACCTGAATGATTTAACCTCTTTAGTAAGACAATTTTGTTTTACTATCTCCTACTGCTGACAAACTGCACCACTCTTCAGACATAGTGTGTATATGTATGTAATATATGCATACTATTGAGTATGATAGAAACACATTAATAGGCAATGTTACTTGCGTATTACAAGGTCCAAATACCCTGCTTTTCTGAGTTTGATGAAATCTTTGTGCTCCAGGGACTTTGGACAGTGTGTACAATGCTATGAGGTTTTGTGTGCCAATTGGCACTCAAGGCACATATGGGGTTAAACACTTTTTCAAAATAACGTTGGCCATTGAGAAATAATTTGCAATCTGAGAGCATGATCGGTCAAAGCCAGTGCAGTAAAAAACTGTAATAAATTCAAATTTCCCTTCCCCGACAGATCCGCCCAGACCGCACATGCCAAGAAGGACGCGAGGGTATTTTGGCACCACTGCTGTCCTGACGTGCAGGGTGGAGAGCTTGATCCCATTCACCATTCAGTGGATGAAGCGAGGTGTACCTCTGACAGACCCAATCCCTTTCAGGTGAGACCAGAGTAAATTAAAGGGATTGTACAGTTTTGGTTGAGACCTAATTTCAGGTTTCTGACATTGTTTGGTGAGATAATGAGAAACGTCTTATGAAATATGAAAGAGCATGTAATTCTATGGGTAATTCAACGTTTATTTGATGAAAATTTGTTTTGAAATGGCTGAGATATCCAAAAAAAAAGAGCGATTCTCATAAAGTGCGGGACCCACACTTTATTACGATTGCTTTGTTTTACTTTGTTTTTGGATGTTTCAGTCATTTCAAACCCGATTTTCATCAAATAAACTTTAAATTCCTCTTAAAATGGTATGCTCTGTACTATATCATAAGTGTTTAGCTTGGTATCTCGCAAAAAGTTAAAAGCCCAATTCTCATCTCCACCAATACTGTACCATCCCTTTAACTTCTCGAATATCCACCTTTAACTCCTCTACCCCTCTCCTTCCCCCCCCCCCCCAAATAAAAAAGACAACAACAAATCAGTTCCCCTGCATTGTTCTAATTATGTGTCTGAAAAAAGAGTACCAGGTGATAAAGACAAGAAAGAAATGTTTTGACCTTATGAAATACTAATGCAAAGAAGGCATGATAAGAAAATTGCCTTTAACCCATTGACGACTAGTCCCAAGTATACTTGGGCAGATGTCGATGGGATGTGCCTGTTATAGCAAAATCAACTCGTCCTCACAGGTTGAGGTTGAAATGAGATACATTAATCAGCAACACACTATTTCTTGTGTGTGTGTAATGTAATTTTATATGTCTTATGATACAACATAGTTTTCAGCTATCAGTTTAGTTGTGTGTTTTTTTTAATCATAACCAAATCTCTCCAGTTATTATAATCAAGAATATATAGAGAATTTATGCAGTAGCATTTGCACTTTCTTGAAATGAGTATCCCCTACCAAAAGTATAGTAAAGGGTTATTGTACAGAGCCATGTCAAAAACATGAAAACAATGAATTCTTTTGTGATAAAAAAGTAAAATTTGGTATAAACTCTAAGCCATTTTTCTTAGTTAAGTAGGAATGACCTAAAATTCAATAAGGATTTAAGTTAGTCTATCTAGAATATGTGTTCATTTCTCAATTAATTCATTCAGCTGATGGAAGTTTCGGGAGCTGTTTCTCAAAATGATCTGCTGTATCAAGCTGACAATTTTTACATGGAGTTGAAATATTTCTGTGAGATGATCAAAGCCTTTAAGTATAGGAGATCTTTTTACACAGCAAAAACTATTGATTCCTATCAAACTTGTCTTTTCTTTGTACTCTGCAACAGTGAATCTGGAAGTGCCACATGGAATATTGAGGATGCCGACAGCCGGGTGGAGGGTGTCTACACCTGCCTTGCTGAGAATGAAGAGGGAAGAGAGAGGTCTGAAACATACCTGGATATCACAGGTGAAAAATACTTACAATCTCTCTTCTTTTTTCTTCTTCAAAATTCCCTGATATGTGTCCATGGGTTAGCCTTCTTCAGTGGACAGATGAAATGGATAAAGACGGATGGTGTCATTTTGATTGTGTCGTGTCTAGAGCAACAAGGACTTTTACTTGTATGCATTTTGTTTGTTTTTCTGAGAAATGCATGTATGGTTTTGTAAGTAGGACTCCCCTGCTTGAAGTATGATTTTCTGTGATATCACATAGTCAAGTTTTTGTTGCTTTGAGGTCCACAAAGTATGAGAAGAATACCAAATCTGGTTTGATGTATGTGTGTCATAGTGTAAAGGCTGTTATTTTTCGCGAATTTTGTGTATCATTGGGCGCGGATTTAAAACAAACAAAAATATCATGAACAGACAGGCATCAGTGCACTTCCAATAGCCTTGGTGTCAAATGTAAAGACATCTCACGAAAATGTCTCTCACCTCCTCATTCGGGAAATAATATGTGAAAATAACAGCTTTTGCAGTAGTTGAGCTGCTAAGTACAATGTGTATGTGCAGATTAATTCCTAAAACTTGTGATGCAGTCCCATTTTTCACATTGCTGTCATCACCATTTGTTTGTGATATTTTCTCGATATCACCATATTCCTTGATGATATTCTTGATAGGTTCCTTGATGTCACTGTATTGTTTATTGATTTTTTTGCTTTAATATATCTGTATCTGCAGAACCCCCTCCTACCATCGCCAAGCCCAGCAATATTTCCGTGTTGCCTGGCAGTAATGCCATGCTCACCTGCGTCATCTCGAGCACTGTGGAATACAACATCTCTTGGGACAAACCTAACAGCGGCGTGTCTCTCCAAACACACAGCAGGGTAAGTCCAGCCTGTCCTCTTCTCGATGACTGACTGGTATCTGGCCATCGTCTGTCGTCCTGGCTTCCCAATTTTTACCAAACACTCCTAATTTCCTTCCAATGTCTCTTGCTGATTGCAAAATTCACCAGAGTAGTATGAAAGCTGCTAAAAAAAGCACTGATAATTGCTTGTCCTTCAAAGGTGGTCACCTGAATTAAAAGGGTCACTTGGCAGAGAAATATTCCAAGAACTTGTGTTTTGTCCCTCACACTAATTAATTGCTTTCCAGATCTCTGTTTAGGTCTGTGGTTGACACTATCCATACCCATGCTAGCATCATCCTGTGGCAGTGGGGAATCCTTGGTACTCTTTAAACACCCTGTGGCACGGAGATTCATGGGTTGCCGAATTCATTCACTGCCCACGGGCTACAATAAAAGCCCACAAATAGCATCAGTTGATTTGCGTGAATGAGTGGGGGGAAAGATAAACTATCTGCTTAATCAAGGGAACTTTGTAGGTCATGTGCAAAATTTTTGAATCGTTTGAAGTTGGTTAATTCAATGCATTTTCATTATATTTCTGCTATTGCTTTCATAATTATTGCTGTTAGCACTTATTCATCCAACATTATTGAGAAAGGAAATTATCAACTTTTTATGAAAAGAGCATCATCGCACATAGTTGATAGTTCTTTAACATCTACAGCAGAAGGTGAAGATTATATGAGTGTCGAGTAGAATAAGAATAAAAAGAACTGAGACAAAGAGAATTTTTTGACAGGTTTGCAGGATAGCACCATTTTGAGTTATCAGGCATGATTAGCACTTCGTAAATTTTTGTTGACCACAGGTCAGTCTGAAATCAAACGGATCATTGGTCATCAGGAACGTGAGGCCAGAGGATGCAGGCAGGTACCGGTGCATGGCAGAGAACGAGGGTGGCACGAGTCTGGACTACATCCACGTCTTCGTTCAAGGTATGCAGAATTATTTTGTGGGCTATTTATCATGCAATATGTGTTTTTTGAGATGCTGATTTGTTTTGAGTTGTTTGTTTCTGTTTTGTTTGTTTTTGTTTTGTGCTAAAAGTTGAAGTCACATGTATCCAGGAACTTCATGTTGTCCATGGATGGATCAAGTCTTTGATATTTTTAAGGTCCCCTTCTGCTGTCTTGTTATAGAGAATGCATGTTTCAAAATGTTTGATGGTGCAAAGATGAAATAAGTGATCTGTGTACAATATCTGAGTAGTTTGTGTGATAATTTGGAATCATCATAATAGATGTGTTTTCACTCTATGAATGAAAAAGTGGTCTTGTGAAGCTACGAGTAACCCATCGCCATATCTGTAGTCGTTGTCAACATTCATTGAGAACTTGGGGTTTTGATTTTGGAAGATTTCTCTACTCATCAATATTCTATGTTCACATCTTTTTGTACATCCTGTCAGAGAGGCCACAGATAAGCATCGAGCAGGGAAATGTGACTTATATGATTGGCCAGAACGTGACGCTGCGGTGTTCCGCCATTGGCCACCCGCAACCCGAGCTTCGTTGGCTGAAGGGTGGGGTGGAGCTACCCGTGGAACCGGGGCTGAGCCCCGGTGAGGTGGTCTACCAGATCAACAACGCAGACCGGAACAGTGAGGGCGTTTACTCCTGTGTGGCTCGCAACACGGCAGGGACGGATTGGCTTCACATCTATGTCATTTACCAAGGTTAGTGCATCAAAGGCCTCTCCATAGCAACACCTCACGTCAGGTGGAAGTATGAATGTCGTCGCCATGGACATTGACTTCAAAATCATTCTTGGTCACAAACATTGGTCATTTTTCACAAAGCAGAGTCTCAATAGAAAGATTCCAATCCTTCCAGTGTCTTTTGTATGACTAACCATGGAAACGTGTATGAAGTCATCACTTTTCACCATGGCTAATCTCTAAACATTAATAGAAGCATTGAGCTTATTAAGTTCTCACCATTCTAAGTGTAACACACCTTTCTGTGGCTCATAATATGAAACCATATGTTTGGCAATGTGTGAATGGATATCTATAGACTGTGTGTAACAGCTATTTGAATCTTATGTTCTTACGTTTGCAAGAACACCAGTTTCATTGTCAGCCAAATGACACAAATTTGATAGAATGAGAAAAGATTGGTACGGAAGGCGTCAACAGACTAACTATGTGTTTCTCTGTAACAGTGTAATAGGGATAATCATGTATCATTTCATCATTTGTAATGAGCTGAAAGAAGGATATGCTGCTCTGTGTAGAATCTTGGGACAATCAAATGATTCTGTATATTATTCAGCATACTCCAAGAATATATGGGTTACAGATTTTGCAGAGAATGACCACCTTTTTGGATTTAATGAGAAACTTGCGGACAGAATAGATATGTGATCTTATTTATAAAGCAATACATAACATTCAGTCAAGCCTTGCTTTATTTTATCCTAATTCCCAAACAATTCCACCAGCAGACACCTTGTGCTACAGTCGTGTATCTCCCTAATCGGTCACTTAACCCATCGTTCTTCCCTTTCCCTTTTGAACGCAACTCTTCAGGGATTTAGGTTCTTCTGTTGTTTGTTCTGGTCATATTGAAAGTGATGCACTAAGAGGACAAGCTATTACTAATCTCTCATTCATCGTTAGCTCTAATCTGTTATCAGAAAGTGTGAAGGAACAAGTATATGAATAACTATTGTTAGGAGTGGGCTACTTATAAGGCTTCTGAATGAATTGTTGAAGGCTATGTAGGCTAAACTGTCGCCTACTTGTGTCTAGGCCAGGAGCTGTTGGGCTCTTGTAGCCGCTTGAATGGTGACCTCCTTAAAAAGTAGACCACACACGGAGCAGGAATCCTGTATAAGGATCAGAAATAGATTGTCTTTTTTACTCTCCTCTCTCTACTGTGAGGATGGCAGCATTAACCCGTTGAAGAAAAGTCCTGAGAATACTCGGGCAGGTGTCTATGGGAAATGCGTGTTATAGCAAAATCAATCCATCCTCAACAAGTTACGAAAGAGGGTCAACCCAAATGTTCTCCTCAACAAAATGGCATCAACTGAAACTCCAATTAAACTGCTGCCTACACTAATCAGACATACAATGTATCTGCATTAAAGCTATGGGAATAGTTATAACCTGGTGGCATGAGGTTAAGATAAGCTCTTGTGCTTCTCTGATACATGTAGCTTACTGTATCCATCTCAGATAAGCCCTATTTATCTCTTTTCACACACTGTGGTTGGGATACAGAAATAGCTTTGAGTTAGATTACTTTTTTTCTCTTAAAGGAAATGTATGATTTTGGTTGAGACTTTTCTTTAGGTTTATAACATTTTTTGGTGAGGTAATGAGAAACCTCTTATGAAATATGAAGGAGCATGTAATTCCAAGGATTCAATGCTTATTTGATGAAAATTGGTGTTGAAATGGCTGAGATATAAAAAAAAGGCAATCCTAATAAAATTGACAGGTCACGGCTTTTATTAGGATCTCTTTGTTTTACCTTGTTTTTGGTGTCTCAGTCATTTCAAAACAGATTTTCATCAAACAAAGTTTTGATTCCCCTTAGAATTGTATGTTTCTTTTCTATACTCATGTATTTTATCAATGGTATATAAAGTCTTAAGGATGACATTTCATGTTGTTGCTATGCCTCATGTCTGGGTTTTTTTTCTGAAAAAATGCAGACATTTGCTTTGTGATGTTGTAAGAAGTCTAAAGACTTCAGCCATATCTTTAACTTTCTTTCTGATATAAAGTTTTCAGCTTTGTTGTCCAAAAAGCAAAAGGAGATTGTGTATGCCAGGAATTCGTAGAGTTTCAACTGATGGATGAGTTTTTTTTTGTGTGTGTGTGTGTTTTTGACATCCACTTATCTGGACATTTGCTTTGTCTTTTATAACGCTGATCTACTACGTGCCAGACTAGTGAATATTCATATGTGATTGTTTGTTGTTTCTTTAAATGGCAGAGCCGCCACGGATCAGTATGGTGACATACCGTTATCTGACGCCACCGAGTCAAACTGCCACCATGTCGTGCCCGGCTAGCGGTGTCCCACCTCCGGAGATTATGTGGTTCAAGGGTGACCGAGACCTGAGCCAGGAGCCTTACGCCCGCATCCACTCCAATGGGGACCTGGACATCATGGGGGTCAAGGATTCGGATGCTGGCCAGTACACGTGTGTGGCAGTTAACCCCGCTGGAACGTACTCGGAAACGGTCACTTTGGAGGTTGGATGTGAGTATTTCATTTCTATTTGCGTTCTTTGCAAACTGTGTTTGTTTGATCAATGTTTTGTGTGCCTCTGGTGTGTGTGTGTTTGTGTGTGCATGTCTCTATGTCTGTCTGTCTGTCTGTTTGTTTGTCTGTCTGTGTGTGTGTTTTAAAGCCTTCAAAAGTCCTCCATGTTCATTGCCCAAGGTTGGCTAGAACAGATTTTACCCATTCATTCAGTGTACCTGATTTTGAGATGAAAAAAAAAAAAAACACCAAAACAACAACAAACAAACTGATTACATTTGCAGGAACAGTTATTGAAATCCTGCCCAATTGAAAGGAGGTAGCTCATTTTGTGGTTCTGCATTACTCCAGGGATTACTGTGCCAGAAAAACTGGGAATTTCCCCCAAAACTTTTGAAATAAACATTCTTCTTTTGAGTTCAACAGCTTTTAATGAACCATCTGCATTGCCTCTGTGCAATCATTGTCCTGGCAGTGACTCAAAAAGTCTTCATTGTGCTGGAAGAAAATTATTTCTGGAGTTGGTGCATGTATATGTATATACACGATGCATCTATCCAGTCAAGTTTTCATGGGGAAAGTAGTAAGATAGGGGTCATGCAGGTTACAGGGCCAATGGTTTTTTTTATGCCTCCGCCACGAAGTGGTGCCGGAGGCATTATTATATAATATGTTGCATCATGAAGTGATATAACAACGTATATTGACTGAGGTACTGTTGCACACATGTTCACAGTTCTTTGTCCACCCATGTCAGAAATGTTCGTGGGCAGACTGTAGCCATGGGAATTGTTAAGATGCGCCTGCTCATTTGTAACAAGGATATCCCATGCCTCTCCAAGTAAGCAACATATTGGCCTGAATTCACGAAGGTGGTACAAATGAAACCATGGTTTAAACCATGGACAAAAACCATGGAGCGCCAAGTGTCGCATGGAATATTTCGTAACGAAACCAGTCATTTCGTCGATGAAATGATTATTTTGTAACGAAATGACAACATTGCGTAACTAAATGAACATTTCGTCCACGAAATGATAATTTCGTTAACGAAACGGTCATTTTGTCGATGAAATGACCAACTTCGTAACGAAATATTCCGTGCGACACTCTTGGCGCTGCATGGTTTTTGTCCATGGTTTAAACCATGGTTTCATTTGTACCACCTTTGTGAATTCGGGCCATTGGGTTGATATCCGAGTCCTAGATTCTTTGTGTTTGTGATTGCTAGGGATGCATATTGGCACAGGACTTAGCTTCCTGCTTAAATTCTATTTTTTGTGAGATGTTCACAGTATTTCCTTATGAACATCCTCATATCTACACAAATGTACAGTATGTTTGTACGAAATAGATACCATAGAGCGGAGTGAAAATGTCCATCTTCCCAATCCACCAGTGCTTCTCAGAAGGGTATAGATCTATTAGTTTGTAATGCATTTGTGTTTTGAATTACATTATATTTGGTTTGGATGTTGAACCATCAATCCCAGTAATGATGTTATATCTCCAGCACGAAGGTTCAAGTTACGAATCATTGGCAGAAATAGAAGAGTCACCCGATGAGGTAATTTGGCGGCCCATTAGCGCTAATACCTGTTAAGTGGCACCCGGTGATTTTCATTTCCTTCCCCCCAAACCTTGCACTCTACCTTGCGTTTTTTTTTTTAATGCCCCTGCCCTGCAAGCTATCTATGCGGACAGGTCCCTTGAGCTGCTACCTTCTTGCTTTACCTATATTTGGCCGACCCCCGTGGGACTGTCTGGCCTCCCCGTTTCTGATTTGTACCGCGGATTGCTCTCTCCGCTCGATTGGTAGCGTGACTTTAAGAGGTGTGAATTTGCACTATTTGGGGGGTGCAGAGTGGAAACTGTGTTGGCTGGTGAACCTCCTGAACCAGACTGACGGTAAAAATTGGGAGATTAAAGGTGTTTAGACACGTAGCCATATCGTAAACCACAGATGGTGTGGCATTACAAAGAAAAAAAAAACACCATGAAAGTATCAGGACTAAAATGGGACTTTCAGTTTCAGTTTTTGGTATGATTCATGGTAAAATCACACACTACAATAGGCTGTTTAAAAAAAAATGCACAATACTTACTCCAAATGATGTTCATTTCAAAATAAGAAACATGTTATGAAATGACAAACATGACTGTTTGAATAGTGTAATTCGAAAGGTGTTTCTCGTACCTGCCAACTGTTTCCATTTAATTGGAACATTCTTCTTCATTTTTGTATTAAGGAAAGAAAAAGCCTTATTCCTCCTGTATTCCCTATTGTTGTTGTTGTTGTTGTTATTGTTTTTGTTTGTTTTTTTTTAACACCTGTTGATAGTGACATATTGGAGATTTTGCATCACCTGGGTATTTTCTCTCGGTTATTTCTAGTTCCTAAATTTTAAGGTTGGCAGGTAAAAAGTTGTTGTTTCTCATCTCAAAGGAATGCAATACATGGTATGAATAATTACTGATGTCCCAATATCCCAACCGTAGAAAGGAAAATTCTTGAAAGGTTTTTCCAGATCCTGTGGATGTGCTGAAATGATAGTAGTTGTATTGGAAAGCATTGGTTTTTGTGTAGCCTGCTGTATTTATGCACGATTTTCGGAACAGCAGTGGAAATACATGTACACAAATACTGCATGAGGAAGTACACCACTAGTAGGTTGGTTTATCACTTCGGGCTGTAGGTTTCTGCACTATCTTTGTGGCAAGCACAAAACTGACACCAGACACTTGTGTTTTGACTATCATGTAACATCTAGTTCTAGATCTAGGTCCTGCTATATTGGCACATACATGTATACGTATGCACACATGCACACACTAAACACACAAACACAACAAACATACAAGAACACACACTAACAAATACACACGCCCTTAACAAACTTACAAACATGCCCAACATATACAAACACATGCATTAGAAAAAAAAAACAAAAAAAAACTGCACATGCGTGACAAACATTCACACAAGCTCAAACATATACAAATACATGTACACCCACACACACACACACACAAGCACACTCACACTCACACATTGATCCCATAAGGAAAGCAGAATGGAAAGGTTGATATTTCTATTTCGTGGACCATTCAGGGAGAATGCTCTTATGTGGTTTTCCGCAATCCCACCTCGTCCTGTGGTCGCGATCGGTCAGTCTCCATCAGACCTGATAGCAGGCCATACTGGCTGGCTTCCTGTCCACAGATCGGAGCCATGTAGATGGCGGTGATTACCCAAAGAAAAAAAAAATGAACCAGAAATGATCCTGGGTCCCCAGACAAGATGTACCGCATGCAATTTGGTTTGCATTGTTTCCCAGAATAGTGGTTGTCACCACGTATTTCCTGGCGACTAGTTTGGATGAGTTCACACGGGGAGAATCTTCTCTGAAAAGGCAGTGAGGGAAAAATGGATGCACCATGCAAGTGTGGTATTGATCAAAGGAAGTCTCAAGAAAGACTTCTATTGGACTAATCTGAGAGTCTTGGGTGTCTTATCTCTCAGAGTCACATTCAGCTCATCTGATGAAAATTCCCAAACAGCGTGGTTTGAAATGAATGGATTACTGATATTTCTCAATCTCAGATTTGTCAAGCTTTTATTAAAAAGAAGAAGAAGAAGATTGTCACTTTATTCAAATATTTTTTATTAGGCGGACTCTATGACACCTCTTGGTGTCAGTAATGTTAAACCAACCTTCACGCTAAAACATTGTTCTCAGAAGAGCTACAAAATTCATTTTCCACCATTTGAAATTTGCCTGCAATACATTAAAAGGGTCTACCAAGAACTTACCTGGCTGATGCGATTTGCCAGGATGATCAATTGTTTTGAAGTATTTTGAGATCAAAAGTGTAGAATAATTTCCATCATAGTACATAACTTTTATTCTAGAACAGCCCTTCTCGTTCAGCATTGTAGAACGTTACATGATGATCAATCATGCCTTTGCAATTATATTTTCCAACAAGCTGCATGCGATTCACTGTAGCGCAGAAGATCACTGTGACCCGATTTATCGATTATCAACAGTCAATTATGAAAAATTATGTAGCAACCATGATCGAGTAAGTTCTGATATGGTGGACTTTTGGTTTACCTTTTTGGCTAATATTTCGCATTTTTGTCGTTACCCACCTGAATTTGTGGTAATGCAGTGTTATTCCGCACATTTGTTAGGCATACATTTACATTTTGGAGTGAAAATCAACAGTTTTGCAGGCATATGAGAACAATGTTTTGGCTTTAACCTTTGTCTCTCAGGTTTTCTGTCACCCAGGCTATTCTTGGGTTGTGAAACTAGTGGAGAGGTCACGTGATGTTGCACACCGAGTCTCATGAAGCTGTCATATGATAGTGATCTCTTTTCCCCCCTTAGCATTTCCCTCGATTTCTTGAAACACGGTGTGAGGATTTGTGAAAGGGGAGAAGGTGTGTGAATCATGCTGGGAGTCTGCTTTAGGGTGGGCCGAGAATGTGGCATGATGGACATACATCGGTAGATTGGGGGGGGGGGGGGGGGCAAGGGAGGAGGAGGAGAGGGTAGATGTTAGTCTCCTTTCTAGGCACTGTTGGGTGTGACTCATCCTCACCATCAACACAATTTTACCCCAGGTTACCATCACTCTAAGGCATTTGTTTTCTGCTATTGATTACATTATCATGTCAATGCTGCACACGGGCACTGGTCCAACGGTCCAGGAACAGTAAAAATCATTGTCAGACCAGTAACTTTTTCAGAAGTGGACTAGTAAAAAGTGGAAAACTGTGTACATACTGGTCAGACAGACAGGTTAGACCAGTAGAGAAAATGGGTTAGCGTGCATCCCTGCACATGTTGTAATGGAGGGGGAAAAAAAATAAACTTCTTTGTCTCCATGCTACTCAGATATGTGGAATGATATCTGACAATTCCAGATTTATAAGAAAAACTTTAAAAGATTGTGTTTCCTGCCACCAAACTGAAGTGCTAGATTTACGTAGTGTGATTTGACTGATGCTACACGGTGTAGTCCAATGCATCCAGCCCCAGAACTTATCAACCCGTTGAGGACGGACTGATTTTGCTACAACATGCATTTCTCAGAGACGCTTGCCCAAGTATACTTAGGACTTATCCTCAGCGAGTTAAAATCTTAACCTGTTGACGACAAAACCCTAGTATACTCTGGCAGGTGTCTATGAGAAATGTGCTGTAGTGAAATCAGCTTGTCCACAACAGGGTTCAATCTCTTTTATGATTTGGTGTGTTTGTTTGTGTTAGAAATCAAGGATGTCACTTATGAATTCACATATTGATATGCTCCATCTCAAAAGGGATAAAGAAGTCTCTGCAACCTTTTCATAATACATTTTTTATTCATAACTCATTTTGTTTATTTATAACTAATTGTTTTATTTATAACTCAAGCAGACAGTCTTGATTAAGTGTGTTGAGTGGCATCATGGGGGTTGAGAGCATGGGCCTACTTTAAGCATTGTACGTTTAGTAGCTGCTTGTCGCCCGGCTGAACTTGACGGCCGTGTCTCAGAGACGCCATCTACATGACACGCAGGAAATCGGAGACTCAGCTGTGAGATGGGGCGAATTATGGAGGGGAAGTTGATGGGAAGTCGTATGGAGCCCTCAGTCTGTTTTAAGACTCACAAGACTACTACTTGTGAAATGCCATCGATTTATTATACAGGATTGTGGTCAGCAGTAATCACAGGTTAACCCTTTTTGTGCCAATGTGTCAAATATGCACACAATTCATACATATACCCATGGACAGAAAATGAATATGGCACACAGAAGGTTAAGAGTTCCTATCTGCTGTGTCCTCTTGTTCTATCCCCCCCCCCCCCACATCCATTATGCCATGTTTCTTCAGTCAGCCTTTATTTAAGATAGTAGATCCCTTTTTGTTGCAACCCTTTGAAAGTTCATTTTATAAGGAATACGTTTGGTTTTGTTTCAATCAGATTGCATTCGTATTGAATATGTGACTCATACAGAGTGTGTACAGGCATAAGAAAAAACTGCAATTGGTAATCCATTGCCTGCACTAAATTTGTGAGAAGTTATGACATCTAGGATGCAGTGAGCTAAAATATAACTCTTAAATATGTTCTGTGAATGCCAAAAGCGACTTCCAGTCATGGTAGGGGTTAAAGGGAATGCCCCATTTTGACACAACATTTAGGGATACACAAAGATGAATAGAAAGAGAGAGAGAGAGAGAATAACATCTGAGACCAAAACTGGTTCAAATATAATCAAAAGAAAGCAGAGCACTTTTAACAACTTATTTGGGGATACTTTTCAGAATATAAGCCATGTAACATCATCACCATGCCATTTCTTGCTGATTCCTTACCTTTTATAAGAAACTCTGGAAAGCATCTGTATGGACTATTAGGACATGTATGTTTAAAAAAGACAGTATTGTGCTCAGGACTAAATAAAGATGTGATACTTCTCTTCCAATGTCCTAAAATAGTAGTAGCTTCAGATTACTAATTGTGACACCATTTCCCCCCTCCATCATACAAAGGAGCAGTGTCCTGGTCAGTGCAATGCTCTGAAAGATATTGACCATTATGTGGACATATACCAGGGTATTTTGAACATACATGTAGGAGTGTCCTGGTTCTGAATAGCTTTGCCACACTGCTCAAGGTTTTCCAGGGTTTTCGTTCCCTCAGGCAAACCTGTGCTCTCTGTCAATGTGCTTTTCCTCTTCTTCCATACAATGAAGGAAGTGTTTGAGAAACCTGTGGAGTAAGTTAACCCGATCAGAATGTGTGGGTTCCTCCCACACCGGCTTTCATGTTAACTCCAGGGATCGCTCGAAGGTTGTCGAGCACGTGTTACCAAATATGTTCAACGTGATGCGAGCGTTCGCGGAAACCTGACCGTACGGAGCAGAGCAGCCGCGAAAAAAAGGAAATCCAACATGCGTCAAATTTCTTTAAGAACATGAGCTCAAGCACCAGATGGGAAAATTGCGGCTGTCAAGTGACAAGTTCATTCAGACGATCAATTGTGTAAACTTCCGTCATTTCAGTTTTGTTGTTGTTTTTATTTTTTATGGGGGGGGGGGGGGGGGATTGGGCACAACCGTAGATATGTCTATCTGGTTTTCTAATCAGTTTTAGGCTGTTTACAAAGAAACTGCTCCACTTTGAGTCAGAGTTCGTTTCGATATTGTGTTAGCGTAAAAAAAAAAAATCACACTCTCATTTCACCGTTTCTTCTCCTTTTCTTGCTCACTCTCTCTTCATCTCTCCTTGTATCTGTCTACCTGCCTCTCTCTCCCTCTCTCTTTATCTCTCTGTCTCTCTCCCTTTCTCTCTTCAAAAAAATCTGCTCGACTGTCTACCACTTTGAAGATTCCAGTCCTGGTTTCCCAATGACATTTAGATAAACTGCGGTGAAATGAAACAACACCATTATAAAGGAGATGCATCCACTGAATTTCCCCCTACTCTTCAGAATGTTTGACAATAGCCCACAATGTGAGATTCCAAGATGAATGCATGCTGCGAGCAAAGTAGGGCACGATTCATGGTATCTTTTTTCCTGTCTATGTTAAAGAATGATAAAGCTTGAAGATAATTCCTCTTGTCTGTTACTTCCTGTTGCCAGCCTACTGTGTGTGTTTGAAAAGGTGTCCATATATAAAGTGCCCATCTGCCACTTGCCTAAATATTCTACTTTGCTTGTCGTTTTTGAACCATGGAAAGTACTGTAGATTATTGTGTAAATGGAAAAAATTATCAGTTTCTGAAAGTGATTAGAGTGTAAAGGTCATTTTTGTGATTTATAGGTGTTATACACATTGTATATATTGTTGATGTTATTTAACATGTTTCACTCATGGGAGAGATGTGAGGCATGGACACCATTGCCATATATTCAATTTGTATATCTTTAAATGTGATTGTGTCTGATGTCACTGTCTTGTAAGAATATGTAAACTTTAAAATTCCTCCCTGTCTTAAATTTGTCGAGAAAAAAACGTATGCTGTTCCAATTGTTTGACACTCACTTTTTGTTGATTCTGTGTGAATTGGAGATGGATTCCCTTCTCCTAAGCTAAAGGGACTCATTTTGCTCATTTTGCAAACATCACAAATTCTCTATGGTTGAAGAATAATACCTCCCAAAATTGTGTATGAAATCTTAAAGTATACTTCAGAATTTAAAAAAAAGAAGAAGTGACAAACTAACCCCATGTCACTCTAGCGTGTGCTCCCAATTTGTACTGGTTAAGAATAAAAGTTGGAATTTCTTTAGGGTCTGAATAAGTTTACTAGAAATCTGAAGTGTTTCCTCTTCCGTCATAAAGAAGTTTTCAGTTTTATCATTCTGAGGAAAGTTTTGAATTATAAACCTACCTCACAATATGCCAACTCATAAAAAATATCTTATTGTCAGGTTTGCAAAATGGACACACCAACTTTAAGTACTAGTATTGTATGACAGTTTGGTAATGAAAGCTGTTCTCATTAATTCTTGTGTACAAATCCTCACTCCACTGACAGCATCCCCAACCATTCTCTACCCACCCATCGACCTGGGCGTGGACTACGGGATGAATGTTTCGGTGACCTGCATCGCCATGGGACACCCTCCTCCACAGGTGACGTGGAGGAAAGTGGGTCACACCCGCCTGGATCTCAACCCTCGGGTCAGGATGACTGAGGACGGCAACCTCTTCATTCAAGGTGAGAGGGAGGCAGACAGAGAGATACAAATGTAGAGAGAGAGAGAGAGAGATTCTGTTGATTTCTCTTTGTTTCTGTGTAGGTTACCAAAGTTTGATGTCACAGTTATTCATCGCCATGGAAACTGGTTCAAAAACAACCTCACTTGGCCGGAGTATTTATGCTTGCTCCTGGTTCTACCCAAGCTATAACAAAAGACTTTGACATCATCACTTCGGTACTCTATAGGACTTTGCATATGTTGAGCGTGTTTGTGTGTGTGTGTGTGTGTGTGTGTGTGTGTTTGTTTATGTTTACGTGAGCATGTGTTTACCAGGTGAGATGACAGGGTATTAAGACCATAGGTAAATGATAACTTTGAAATAATAATGTCTTATATAAAGATATATATATATGTAGAAGATGAGTCGGGGTAGTCCTTAGAAGCATAGCCATGTATACAGGTATATCGGTGAATGTTTGTCTTTGGTAACAGATGGATTTTAGACATTGATTCACACATTTGCGTGCATGCCATACACCTTTGCTTCACACTTACTTTGTTCAATCCCTTGTCTGTTGATTTCTTTAATTATTTGTGCTGCGGCAGTGATTTTTCCATCACAATTATTTGTCCAACTCATACTGTATCCGTCTGAAGGGAAGGAAATAGTTGAAAAAAAAGGAGATGATGGAAGATGAAAAGAAATTCAAAGTAAAAAAGAAAAAGAGTGTGTCACAAACAGAGCTCTGAGAATGAGACCTTCATTTACAAAAAGAGTTTATGCAAAATAAGCTGCGAAGGCTCTAACCTGTTTTGGCAATGTACATTCTGTATTCTATTTTTAAGATTTGTAGTATAATAACTCAAATGGTTACTATGGTTTGAGAAGAAAAACATCATCAGGAAGGGAATTCATGGAAACGGAGAAAAGAAATGACTCACGTTAATCAAGAATGAATGGGCGTATTAAGTCATCACACGAAATCCTAATTGCGGCTGTATTTTGCAATACTTGCAGGGTAGATAGAGGGGGGGGGGATGGAATATATGCAGAGTTCCCAGCGCATTACGGAGGTTGAGTCTCTTGAGGGTGGAGTGATGACATGTAATTGGTTTCAAATCGCTGTCATTGAGGGGGACCTCGTGATAGATATCCTATACCCACAGTCAGACCTTGACAGTTTGCAATGATTTCACTTTGGCTTGTCATTGTTCACTCAGCACGCAACCAGCGTGATGTCAGTGAATCCCCTCTCCATTGTCTGTCCGCTGAGCTGGTTAAAGGCATTATTTACCATTTGCAGATGAAACAAAAACCCAGCTGCCGTGCAACAAAATAGTTCTGAAATGTGAGTTTTGGATAGAAATAACCAATGTGAAAATGTTAATCAATATAATCAATGTTAAGTATTGATACATCTACAAATAGATGAATAGATGATAGATGAACAATAGGTATGATAAAATTGTTTCTAGAATAAACCATCTACAGTTATGGTTTATTGAGAAAAATAGTGATATCCTCTGATATTTTCATTGCAAAATTTCTATAAGATGGGATGTTTTGTGATATAACTGACCTACACGTATGTATCAAGTGTGATAACTCAAAAATTTTGTAAATCACTGCTCCCAAAGGTAAACAGTATCTTTAAAGGCAAAGTTGTCCTCAAACTCCAGCAATGCATGATATGAATATGATTTGCACCTGCAACCATTCTGTAATAAAATCATATCAGAATATTTTTTATCACTAGAGTTCAGGTATTGGCATATCTACTACGAAAGGCAATACCCAAATCCTCTAACAACTACGAATTCATTGCAAATTTTTACATTACATAAAGAGGGCTTTCAAAAGTTTTTTTTTTTTTAATGTAATAGATGTTACTTCATCCAAAACATGGGTACAGGAAATTGACTCATATTCAATCTAAAGTTTGTAAATTAGCTCCAAATTTTCACCAGGACTACTGCTAATTGGAAACATTACTCAGTTGTTACATAAACATCAATTTTTGCTTTTACATAACCCGTTACTACAATTGTATAACCGTCCCTTTAATGCAGTGACAGAACAATGCCTATAATTGCGGTGATGGTGATTGCATGTTTGTAATTGCTTTATCTGTCTGACAGTGAGTACTGCCAGATGTCAGTCAGATTCGTGACACAACCACCTGACCTCCTCTTTATATAATACACACTCCCACATTTACACACTTTAACACACTATGCACACACACACACACACACACACACTCTCTCTAGCACACACATACGCACACACGCGCACATACACACACATACACACATACAGCGGTTTTTATTCTGGGTGCTACTACTGGTCAGTGCCCTCGTAACCTAATTGTCTCCCCACAGCGACATGCTGTCCTTGCCCATATCATCATGGTATGGTTAGGAGACAAGTAACAATCAATAACAGGACTACAGTGTAAATCTGTCTGCCACAGTGGGTTGTCTAAACTGTACTCTGTGAGACATCACTTCCCTTTCTTTCATTTTGGAAGTAAAAAAAAAAAAAAAAAATCTAAATTAAAGGACTAGTTTAGTGTCTTCAGAGCAGTTGAGTATTAAGTTTGAAATCCTGAAAACTCAATTAGAGTGTCATGAAATGTTTTTTAAAGCAAGTGACACTTCCATGAATAAAAATTGGTGTTACCACAAGATACTTGTACTGTGGAACATTGTAAGTAAGTACACCAGCCAGTATTTATGTAATAAATTGTACAAGTATATCTGTAAAGACAGTTTCAGAGGAAACAACATTTTGATTATGATACCAGAAGGGTATCATGAGCTCAAAATATTTTGAGGTATAAATGGAAGTTGTTTTTTTCTTCTGTATTTTGAGATAGCAGTGTGAAATATCAATTTGCCAATAATACTTAAAGTGATATGCACTCTATAAAGAAGTGTGTATAATTGTCGTTATGTCATCCTAACTATTTTTGTGTTACAGGAGAAATGTCAGCTGCCAGCAAACTAAAATTATGCAATGCCAGTAATCTTATTAGATCAAGTAAAAAAAAAAATGTGCGAAGTGTCAACTTTTGCAGTAATACATAATGTATGTACTGTTATTATTGTCATACCTTTTATGACAATATTGATAATGATAATAGATAATTATAATGGCAGTGATTATGAAGATGAAAGTGATGATTAGATGATGTTGTATTAAATGGTATTTAACACATGAAATACAGACACACAATATTAGAGAGGTAATCTTGGTTGTGGCATATTGATATTAAATTACTCTTTTTTTTTTTTGGTTGAAGTTATTGTACCTACATTCTTGCAAAGTCCAAATAATAGATGATATGAATATTCCCACAAGAAAATTTAAAAGACTGCAGTACTTTCATTAAAGCACATACATGTATGTCCAGGATTGTTATGTTAGACCAATGAACTTAACAGCCAGAAATATTGTATGATGTTTATGAATGAATAATACATGGATTTGAAATCACCAGATGCTCGTTGCACATGGAGAGATGAATAATGAAAGGAAAGTTATATTAGACTTTGCATTACAAGAGAAGTAAATTTGTGTTTTATAATGTTCTCCCAATGGTGAAGTACAACGGTTGATGTCTACAGGCTTTTCTTTGTATTTATGAAAGGTGTAACTGTGAATTTTGCGATGAAGACATTGCAGGTGGTGATGAGGTGTAGAATTAATCTAATGAAGATGTTAAAGTTGTGTGCTTTTTATTTTTCTCTTCTTTTTGCTCGCAGATCTTCAGGTTGAAGACAGTGGGACCTACGTCTGTGTGGCCCAAAACATTCATGGCTCGGTAGAGGCATCATCCCAACTCAGAATCACCAACCTGAGTGAGTCAAGAGATGCTATCGTCCATACAACTTTTGATGGCTGGGTTTTCATTGACTTGTGTTAAGAACTCATCAAAATAACAGTCCAGGGGGGTGTTTCATCAATTTAGTCAGCGCTGACAGTTTGTCAGTCTCTGACAATTTCAGTAAAATCCTTGGTTTTGATTGGCTGAGGAGCTTTGGTCACTGACTGTTACTATGGTAATTGTCAGAGACTGACAACTTGTCAGGGCTGACAACTTTGATGAAACGGTGCCCAGGTGACATTTAACAAGAAAATGCAGCTCTTCAGAGTTACACACTCACTGGGTGAAGTACAGAAGTTACCCTTAGATCTTGCTTGAAGAATTTGTGTAGGAATATTTTATTTCCATTTAAAACAAGTTGAAAAGTATTATCTTTCTGTGAACTTTGAGTCTAGTCTATCCCTTGACCATTGCTTTGCTTGGTGATTGGCATACAGTGGAGCGTTTTCTTCGCTGATTGACACAGATGTCTGGAAATTAATAGTCAGAAATAGGGATTACCTTTGTATCTGCCTATTAATCCCCATTGTGCTACCATGGTCTTCCTGTTGGACTGTGGGGCATTGCTTCACCTGAGTGGGCCTGCTAACTTTACAACTTATAGGTCAAGTTTAAATGGACTTACTTAGTGCCTCTGAGACATCCTGGCAAGTTGCGCTAAGTGCCGGGGCACTTCAAGGGTTAGAGTGGCATTTGATATACTCTTCAACTAATTATGAACTAAAGTTATGCATTGTCTTTCCTCCCTTGTGATTAGTTCAACCACAGATCAGCGCCACCAACCCAGAGCAGTCTGTAATTGTCGGTGAGGACGTGGTGATCCGCTGCACCGTCCTGGCGGGGAATCCCCCTCCCTCCATCACTTGGTACCACCACAGTGAGGAGCTCTTCCCGGAGTTCATGCCACGCCTCCGGCTTCTCCCCGACGGCAGCCTGGAGATACGAGATGCTTTCGTGGCCGACGCTGGCAGCTACTCCTGTGTGGCCGTGAATGTCGTCGGCAACGACACAAGAGCCACAACACTGAGGGTCTATGGTCAGTCATCTCTAGTGAATATTATCCATGTTACCCTCAATACAGCTTGTAAGAATATTTAATACAAGTTAGTTGTGACAGAGAAGAGAATCCTATGCCATTGCTTTAAACATGTTCTTTCCCCAACTGTGGCAACATTCATAAGCTTTATAGAAATGACATACTTCTCCCTTCCCCACTAAAATGAGAGAAAATAATGCAGATTACATTGCAAGTCACAGAATCCTGTTATGCTGAAATATTGATTACACGGCTTGACTTTTAATGTAAAGTAGTTAAAATGTACTGTCTTTGGGGGAAAATTTGAGAGAAGTCCCTCGTGATCTCTAACCCATTGAGGACGGGCTGATTTTACTATAACATGCATTTCCAATAGATACCTGCCTGAGTATACTTGGTCCTAGTCTTTGTCGGGTTAATTAGTGTTTGTTTCACTTTAGACAAAAAAATGGTGATCATGTCTGTTTATCTGCAGAACCACCAAGCATCTCAACAACAGAGACCAGCTACACTGTGGTTCGCCATGAATCTGTAACTCTGCTGTGTCCAGCCGATGGCTACCCTCCACCCACCATCGAATGGGTGAAGAACGGCCAAACCATCCCCAACCAAGGGCTACACCAGAGTACCCTCGTCCTGAACTACGTGACGCAAGAAGATGCGGGAACATACATCTGCCGAGTGCAGAATGATGCAGGCACCGCAGAACTTGAAATATCTCTCTTTGTGTTAGGTGAGAGTCGCTGGCTTTCTTACCATCCTCTTTAGCGGTCTCTTTTAATATGTGTGATACCATTATATTTCCAAAGAGTGTCCCCATGTCTTCCTTTCTATAATTGGAACAGATATTTGACAACTGTGTTTAATCCTTGTCGAGACATATTCCTTGTATGTCTCACTATTGCCTCCATAACTCAAAAAAAAAAACTTATGTGGTTGTGGTTGTGTGAGAGAAAAGAGAAAATAGTACTAATTCCATACATTTTTAATCTTGACATATATAAGTGCTTATTCATTTTTTTTTTCTGAAATGAAGGCAATCACACATACCTGCTAAATCAGGCAGACATAGATCTTTCACAGATTAAAATTTAGTGAGTGAGCACTTATGTTAACACATGATGATAGTCAAAGTGGCAATACCTGTTCATTTAATGATTGAGCAAGCATCTTGATTGTAATGGTTACTTCTTGTTTCTTGTTCATTCTAAAAATCTGAAAATGAAAGTCATTCTGTCAATTCCACAGTTCCCCCCACACATCCTGGAGTCTACACCCCAGGCGTCGTCAACGTCACCCAGGGGGAGAGTGTGACCCTCCCCTGTGAGATGACGGGAAACCCCCCGCCCACCATCACCTGGTACAAGGACAGCGAGTTGCTCCCGGCGGTCGGCCTCAACCACTACCAGACCAGCGAGGGCGCCCTTGTCATTCAGCAGATGAGTCTGGAGGACGAGGCGCAGTACACGTGTGTGGCGTCTAATGTGGCTGGGAATAATACCAAGGACATGCGCATCATCATCCTCAGTGAGTTTGTCTGTTTCTTTGGTGACATCACCGTAAGGGAGTTCATGGTTAGCGCATGTCTCATATGACCCCTACACCACAGACTTTCAAATAACAGAGAAAGGACCTGTGACAGCAAGTTTTGTTGAAGCATGCCACCTTTGTAATCAATGTCAATGAAATGCGTGTGCAGCTTTTGTTAAACATTATTGATGAATCACTTTCACCTGTGCATTCTAACAAGGTGAAACACACAACTTACAATGTAACATTCCAAGTCCTCATTTGCCTGAGGATTCTTTTCGTTTGAAAGTCAATGGCAAATACACAAACATTCTCATTTGACCTTTATTTTGCACATGCGCAAATCGCAACTGTGAACTCCCTTATTGACCCTTTGTGTGTTTTGAGTGCTGATTGGCACAGAAAACCCTGTACCATTGTCTACACTATCCAAAGTCCCTGGACCAGAAAGGACTATGTCCCTCCTCTTCTGAAGAAATGAGTCTCACTTGTACATTTTTTTCCCAGTAATCGTGATTAAGAAAGTGATTATGAGACACGTATTCAAACATCATATGCGTTGACTGGGTTAAAAACTGCAAGACGAGAAATAGTATTTCAGCATGGTATGGTTATGGCAGGGTCATATTTATGTTCAGGAAGTTGAGAGCAAATCCTGCAGATTAAAATCCAACAGCAAAAATAGACAGTGATTTCACACAAGTTACATACAAATGGTAGAGAATATGTTTATTGGATTTGAGTTGATTCAACAGAGTTTTTAGGCAAAGCACTGCTAGCACAAGCTAGATTCAAAATAAATGAGATGACTATCATTCAGAGAAGTATCGGCTCAGGAGAATCTCTCCTGAGCCGAATCACAGTTACACATTAAATGACATGAAAGTAAAGATTTTACCACATATACTTACGGTGATAAGTACACTAATATTACTCTGGTACCATAGTATCACTGGTGAAAAACCTACAAATAATTGTATCATAAAAAGCTGTAAGTTTACTAGAACTTATATATATAGATCACTTCATCCTACCTTGCATTTTGACAAACTGTAAAGGACCCATTTTAATCTGAAATGAATGTATGCCGTGTCATGATCCACGTGTACTTTGAGATAAAAGATCATTATTTCTTTTCATTAAGACCGATATCACTCCACAGTGACATTGATTTCTGAGATTGTTTTGGTTGTTTGTTTTTTTTCCACATAGTCCCGCCTATCATTGAACCCGGCAGCACAGATTACACCGCTGTTGCTGGAGATTCTGTTGTTCTCTCGTGCGAGGCGTTTGGGATCCCCGCACCCCAGGTTGCCTGGCAGAAGGATGGGGCCCTCTTGGGGAGTGGTATCGACAACGTGCGCATCTTGGAGACCGGCTCCCTCGAGATTTTTGTCACCTCAGAGGATCACACAGGAACTTATACATGCATCGTCAGCAACGAAGCTGGTTCAGAGAACAGGATTATTACTCTGGAAATACATGGTAGGAGTTTAGAGTCATTTATAATTTCTCAACATTCTTTACCTTATTACATATACAGAGCTTTAATGTGGCTTGATCAGTCTGTAATCTAACGTTAGCATGTGGTACATGTAGGCACCTCATATGAGTGAAAAAAGTGTGCATTCTTCATGTTTTTTTATGACCACATTAACTCTGAACTTGTAGATCTTTTATTTATATACCCAAATATTTGTCCTGTTAGAATGTCTTTAATTATGGGTTTTCTCAGAGTTCTGTCAAGTTTAGAGAATTATTAGGATATTTTCTAAAGGAAGTACTTCATACTTGCCCACAAGCAATGTTCAATAGTAATCTGTGTTTAGGATAGAAATGTTACATTGACCACTCTGTTCTGCTATCCAGCTGTATGTTGAATCTCCAGCAAGATCTGTGCAACAAGCAACTGGAAAATTTACTGTGAATTGCATTGAAAATTAGGTTTTGTTTGTTTGTGTTTTTCTTTGTACAAGAAAGTTCAATACAATTGCTCTCTCTTCCTGTTCTTTCACAATTTCCTCTGCCAGTTCCACCTGTCATCATAGACACGCAGACTCAGTACACCGTGGTGGAGGGGCGGAGTGTAACCCTGTTCTGTCCCTCTTCTGGAACCCCACCCCCCACCATAAGCTGGTCCAAAGGAGGCACCCCCATCCCCGCCAACGACCCCCACTACGACATTGACGACGTTGCGGGCACACTGACCATTGTTGGTGTTCTCCCCACGGACTACGGCGCATACGAGTGTCTTGTTAGCAACGCCGGAGGAACAGTGTCAAAAGACATCACTGTCTCTGTCTATGGTGAGTATTTAAGATTTGAATCAAAGATGTGTAAAGAAGAAGATGCCCATCATGTTCTCATGTGGTATTTTATGTCATCAAGGCTCCCACTTTTTCCTCTTTCCTTCCTCTAATCTGATGCATGTAGGCACCTACAGTCTCCTCTCTTGAGAACAGGTTATGATTAGATAATGAAGCTCTACAACTGTTGAAGTTTGGTTGTCTTACAATGGATAAGTGAATAATTTGTCTTGTTATTCAAATGCAAATTCAAATTTATGCATCGTTGAACATATTACAAATGAAATAAAGTCATTTTTCCTTTTTCTCAAAAACAATAAGATGTACAATCTTTCCTGTTTTTTTTTTTGGGGGGGGGGGGGTGGAAAGGATGAATTGGAAGGCGTTTAGGATATGTAATATTATATTAATGTATTTAGTTCTTAATAACATTCATGCATTTAAGAGTTGTTAGTGCTTTATAAGTGGCTTTGGATGTGAAGATCATATTTCCAAGGAGTGACAAGACATTGCACATTGGGTCTCCTGGCTTGCCTATCAAATTTTGATTTGAATGATGTTTGGACTTCACGCGATTGAGTAAATGGAACAGTTGCTCCAACTTCCTTTTTTTTTTCTCTTTGATCGTCTCATACCGCCATACCACTATCCCAACACAGTCCCGCCCCGTCTCCCTAGCAACCTGGAAGTTGAGGAGTTCAGGATCACCATGGGAGGCAGCGTCTCGCTGCCATGTGAGGTCAGCGGCACGCCCCCGCCTGTCATCACGTGGCTCAAGTCGGGGACTCCCCTTTCCCCCAGCAACAACCTGCTGGTACTGCCCAGCTCCCTGGAGCTGTACCGGGCGAGGCCCACCGACACCGGCACCTACCAGTGTGTGGCCACCAACCTTGTGGGCAACGTCACCAAGACTTTCCGACTTGTGGTCATGAGTAAGGAAGGCATCATTTTATCTTGTCAGTTGTCACATGGTCTTCCACTTTTGGGAGTCACT